>RJWH01004321.1:50045-112112 GCA_004363575.1 Solenodon paradoxus | reverse complement strand
ACACTCACCCTCCGCGCGCACCGGCGGGCGCGGCAGGCCGAGCAGCAGCAGCGCGGCCGCCCAGACCCGGGCGCGGGAGCCGGCGCCCCCGGCGGCCATGGTGCGGGCGGGCTGGGCCGGGCTCGCGGGTCGGGGCGCGGGCCGCGGCGTGCACGCCGAAGCGGGAGCGCAGGGGCCGGCGAGCTGCGGACGCCCGAGCGCCGCGCTGGGGTCCCACTCCGGGGGTCCTGCCGGCGCCGGGGAGGCGGCTGCAGCCGGGCCCCGCCTCCGTGCGGGCACCGGGGGCCTCCGAGCCAGAAGGGGCCGCGCCCGACGCGAGCTCCCCGGGCGCCGCCGGGGGCGGGGGCGGGGACAGGGAGCGCGCGGCGGGACCCGCCTGCCCCGGGGACCCTCGCGGAAGGGCGGCGCCGCCCGAGAGGCCGAGGCCCGCGGAGGCCGGGTGAGAAGGGGCAGCGCACTGTCCTCGCCTCTCGACTGTCCAGCTGCGTCCTCCGGTAGAGGAGGGACCTTTCCTTCAAGAGGCGACTGTAACTCCAGTCTCATCCCAAGAGGGGAGCGCCTGGAAGAGCGAGGCTCCTCTTCCCCAAAAGCATAGCTTGAAAGTCACTCAGAAACGGTCGCTTCGCGTCGCTTCCTTCTCCTCATTCCCAGGTACGCCGTGACATTTTCCAAAGAACACCCAGAGCGCTGGAGGGGCCTCGTTGTCACACCTCCAAAGGCAGGGCTCCTTGGCTGGAGAGGGTTTGAGATTCTGGCAGTCTGGGCTGGGAGGCGCCATCCGAAATCAGCGTCCGGTTGAACTCCCCGGCCTGCGTGATTCCCTCTTCCAGCGCAGCCCGGGTCTCCCAGCATCAGCACCTGTCGGTGAAGGAGGAGACTCGCATCCTCCATCCGTGGAGTAGTAAAGATCAGCCCTGTTACAGCTGGGGCACCGACGGTGCTTGACAGTTTGCACGTTCCTTCCAGCTTCATGAACTGGTCCAAAAATACCTATTGAGTGCCCATAGCATGAGTGCTGTGCGTTGGATCCTGAATGAGGCGCATTCTGGCCTTCAAATGCTCACACTTAGATAAGACAGACGCTTTAAGAAGATTGAATAAGGAGTTGGTGCTAAAAGGAACAGATGCATGTCCCCATGACAATGAACTTGACACAGATCTACTTTCTTTTCAAGGTAAGAACTGAGATTTACTACCGGCGTCATTTTCAGCTCACATAATTTTTGAAGTATCAAAAAGATGATCTTCCCTAGCTGTCCCTCAACACGTCAACCCCAAGACCAGTGATTAATTTCTTTGCGAAATGAAACTTTCTTTTAAGATCCAAATACTCTACTAGGGTGTTAAATGCAGTGAGGCCTGGCAATCATTCACACATGAGTGTGAGTGAATGTATTAGCTACTTGTCTTCTAACTGCTAGCTGGTAACCTAAGGGGTGAAACTTCACATGTCTGGGCTGGAGAGGCCTTTGAAGGCTTGATGAATGCTGAGAAAGGAGGGGCGGGGACAGAAGGTTCCTTCAGGAGCTGCCCAAAGAGGCAGGAGCTCAGCCTGGTAATATTTTTAGACTGGTCAATTGGATATTGCTACCTAACTGGAATGACCTTTTTTATTAAAAAAAAAAAAAAAAAAAAAAAGCAGGCCCGAAGAGGAGGAAGAAACATTTATCAATTTAATTGTTCATTTGTTGGAGGGGCAGACTTAACACCTGAGCCCCCAGGACCCACCATCCTAATGACCTTTTAAAGTTTGTCAGTATTCAGAACTGTCTTAACCTGCCTTCATTTTGGAGCCAGCATGCTCGAAAGGTTTAAATGGTACAACTGCTTTAGAAAATTGTTTCAGGTAAAGTCCAAGATAACACCTACCTGCACTGTACCACAGAAGGGCCGTAAAGGTGAGCTGCCAGACTGGTTCGCTGAAAACAGACTGCCTCTAGTTATCTTTGCTGATGGATTGAAAAACGTCATTCCCAGTAGCCCTTATCCAGAAACCATGGTTTGTACAATGTTTTTTTCCTGTACGTATGCACCTATGGTAAAGTTTAATCGGCTAGCTAGGCATAGTAAGAGGTTGACAATAATAAGTAATAAATAGAACATTATAACAATAATTGTTATAAAAGTTATGTGAAGCTAGTGTGTCCCTCCCTCTTGAAATATCTTTTTTATTTTTAAAGGAAAGGTGCGGGAATGAAGGCGAATAGGCAGGCAGGCAGAGAGAGGAAGAAACACTTTACTCTTTTCTTTAGTTGTTCACATTGGTTGTCCCCAACCTTGGCATGTGTGTGGGCTGTGCCCAGAGGTGCAAGATCACTAGGCCTCCTGGGGCAAACATCTTACTGTACAACCTGTTTTTGAACCGCCATTGAGCTCATGTAGCTGAAATCTGGGAAAGTGAAACAACAAATAAGAGGGGCTACTGTGTAGAGGGCTAATAATTTTATAATGGGTGCCAAGGCTGCATTGCCTTATTGTGGCAGTAACACACCCAGAGGAGCAGTTACTGATTAGCGTCAAGTCTCGATTCCTTTGAGGTTCAGTTTCTAAGCGTCTCCAAACTCTCTGGCATTGGGACTGGCAAACAGGAAGGAATGTGCAATGACCAAGCTTCTTGTTTACACCTGTTGTCCCAGAATTCCATCCAATCTCAGATTTGACCCAGATCTCTACCTTTTTAAAGAAACACTCTTAATAGCAGAATTAGCAATAGCCAGAATGACAGTCCTCAAGTTTGCACTTCTCACTGAAGCACATTTTTATCTAATAGTGGTAAGACACATGCAGGTCTCCCTTGAAAATCAAAAACGTGATTACACATGGAAGTAATCAGTGACCCATCTCATTTTCTCTGCTCTTTTTCTGAAGCTGTGTGACCACCTTCTTCCTTTCAAGGGCGGTGTGCAGCACCGGTGATCAAGGACGCAGAACAAGGGCGCGACACAATCGCGGGGGACAGCTCCCTTTACTTCCTCTGGTCAGGCCGGGAAAAGAACTCAAAGCCTCTGCCAGACACCCAGCTCTTTAGGCAAAGTTTCTCAGTGCTTTGTGAGATGAACAAGGCTCCCAGCCATCAGATTAAGGGGAAAAGTGGGTCATTAGAGGTTGGGCTTGGGAGTAAATATGTGCAGAAAACATGGACTGAGGAATCTTGTTCCAGAGCACTGAGTGTGTGGTCTGAACCACCTTGGTACATCAGATGACCGGTGGTTGTGAGGGGCAGATCTGTGATGCTTAGTTACTTTATTGTTTGGTGATTATATGCTGCAGCCGGTCTTTCTGCCAGCAAGGAGCTCAAGAATGAAGCGCAACCTGGTGAAAACTTCAGCACTTCAGCACGGTACTTCCACTTCTCCGCATAGTTCATGACGTGAGTGGCCCACAACACCTGTCAACACTGGTCACCAGCGTGCATCCGCCGGACACTGACAACGTAAAAATCAACGAGAAAATGAACCTCCTGACGACGCATGAATGGTTTCTAAACCTGACAGTTATTTTAAGAACACAATTTAAAGACAGCAATGTGACATGTGCAGTGCAGAAGGTTCTTTTACATATAATCCTACAAAACATGACTTTTCAATTAGATCAAATGGCTGTTCTAAATGAATTTCATCTTTTCCAAATTTCAAGTTGTTTTATGCATCTGTGTTGATTTCATTAATGGTTAAATTATGCTGTTTCCACTGAATATCACTAGATACTTTAATCTCATGACATTTTTCAACTTTTTTTGCCGTTATTTAACTTTATGTATTTCACAATCAAGACTGTGGAGCAATATTTATATAAACATGTGAGGGCTATTTAACGGAGCACAGCAGATTCTACAATTAGAAAGATGAGCACGTTTAAATTAGAATTTTGTCTTGATAACACAAACTAATAAAATAGGTCAAATCACCCTTTAAATAGTTGCATTCCTGTGTCAAACGCATGTTTTTCTAAAAAAAAGAAAATGTATATTCTTTCCCCTGGTGTATACTTTATGGGCATTTACAATAAACGGCTAGCATTTTTAACACACATTCTCATAGCTTATAAACATTATGCAACTATTTCTTCTTGAAAGTTCTACCTTTAAAAATAAAACACAAGGCTAAGTCAGAATGAATGCATCTTCCAAAATTTAGTTTAATAAAGGGCTCAGAACTAAGTACATTAGCTAGCAACATTGCATAGGACAGAGAACTCCCTGTATTGGAACCCAGTCTACAGACTGTTTATGCTTGAAGACTTAGCTGGGAGGTACTAGTGACAGCAAATTATACACGTGGTTTTTACAGAATACAAACATTTATACATACAAGCATGCATGTATGCATATATATATACATATATAAAATCTATGACAGTGCAAAGTGCCGTATTAAATTTTTTTTAAAAGGCGCCCCCTGGTGGAGTAGGGGTTGGGCACAGTCGATACACGTTCCAAGGTCCCAGGTTTGTGTGTTGGGACCATCGGGAAGAACCAAGATGAACAACTAAATAAAATAAGTAAAGTGTTTACTGCTGTTCTCTCTTCCTGCCTGCCTCTGCTTGCCTTCTTTTCTGCTTGCACCTTTCCTTTAAAAACACTAATGAATTCATGAAAAAAAGAGAAATAATAGATGTTTGAACACCTACAGACACAGAATAATATATAAATATGGTAAAGTAGCCATTTGAGGAATAAACCATAGAGAATAAAATATTCATCTTTTTAAAATTTGGACTAAGCGTATTAATATGGAGATGTGAGAGATGAATGCCTAGTTAAATGTTTAAGCTTAGTGAAAATATGTAGTTTTAAAATGACAGATATTGCATTGAAAAAAATTTAGCAGATGCCACCCAAACCACCCTTGCGATATCTCCTGCATAAAGACATCTTATCCAGCCTGTAACTGTATGGCATTTATCAAAACCCAGTAAGAACATTTGAAGAAAATTCCTCAGTTTGATTCTTTTCTTTGCATAAGAACAAATACAGCATATAGGGAAGTAATAATGAAAGGAAAATAATCGATATGCTTATTTCCTTTCTAGAAGCTGGTTGAGTACCAACAGAACACAGCAGTAACAAACAAAATATTTGAGAAAGAGATATCTATATTTGCACCTTTAAATTTTCTTCTAAGGAAAACATCTCATGGATTTCATTAGAAAACATGTGAATTACTAATACTTTTCCTATTGGAACCTAAATCATAGGTGTTTCTGTTTCCTGCATGAAGCATCATGTAAATTGTACAATTAAAATAATAAAAAGGCATAAAGAGCTGTCACTTTGAATATAGTAATAACAATGCGCTAGATGTTCTTTATTTCATTTACTTATTTTTTTTAAAAGAAAAAGGGCATGCAGGAATGAAGGTGAGCAGGCAGGCAGGCAGGCAGGAGGAGAAAGGAGAAAGTATTTTATTTTTATTTAGTTGCACATCTTGGTTGTTCTCCTCAGCCTGTGACATGAACCTGGGTCCTTGGGATATATGTGAACTGCACTTAGGCCAGAGGCAGTTGATCAAACCACTACTCCACCAGGGTGCATGTAAATGGTGTCTAAAGAAGTAAATTGGACTGTAATGTTCTGAAATTTTGGATATTGTTTTTTGAGGAGCTGGCTAATAACTGCTAGGAAAAAAGAAATACTCTTACACTAAAAATTTATTAGTACAACTGAAATTATGTCCAACCTAAACTTACACATTTTTTTCAACTGTATTTTCCTTCAAGTTTTTCCATAGAGTAACATCTCTTTAATGCTGGCCCATCTCCAACCCCATATACTTCATCATGACATCCCTTCTGACTTCCCATCAATTTCATGTTGTCTGAAAAGGTTGGTGAGGGGACCTGTTAGCTGAGGACCTTTATGTTTCATAATCTGTATCACTTCACCCACAGACCAGGTCGAGGGTCCTTGGAAAGCCTGTACCGCGGTCAGGAACAGCCATGTAAGTTGGAGTTTCACTTTTCTTCTGCATTTGAATTTAACTTCGAGGTGACTGCTCCTAGTAGATGACTTGGTTCCCCCTAGTGCAGGACTTGAGGTTCCCGCCATACTTTGAGAAAAATTCGTGGAGACTGTGGCATGAGTGGTTACAGGATTTCTTGGCGGGGAGGACTCTGGGGACTTGGATTCTGTGGAGGGTTCTTGGAATCTTCAGGAAGCGTTTCCTCTTTGGGCATACCATTTCCCGTAGAAGACAATGGTTCTCCTTTAGAGGCATGTGCTTTTGTTTAGCGGATGATTCTTTACGTTTAAAGAAAATTGGTTAACTCTAATAATGGTCCGCTTTTTTTATCCATACGTAAAATCAAGATAAAATGTTTGAAAGCACACCCTGTCATAGGAAAAGCATTCAACATTATTTAAAAGCTATTGTAAATGTGTTTTTTCATTTTTTCCTGGTGATTATACAAATACAAATTTGGGTGTTGTAATTAATATTTATTTACACTAAATTGAAAAGCCTCTGGCTGTTTCTTGAGTAAATTCTAATGTGCACGTTATTCGTAATTTCAAACAAACTTTGCTATCTTGTAATTATGGGAAATTTTCCTGTATGACGGATTTGAGGTCGTTTCTTCTCTCCTCTCCAGTCTCTTCGTGTCTCCCCGAGAAAGGAAGAGAATGTATTACTTGCTTGGATGCTCACTTCACTGTGTTTACAATGTGTTTGCACTGTTCCTTGTATCATTGCAAAAATTTCTTGGATTTAGTATTATTATTCCCATTGAAAAGTAAGGATATGAGATTCGGCACTGAAATTGCTTCCCCAAAGTCATGCCATCTGGCAACATCAGAAGAGGCCTCCAGTTCTCCTCCCATTGTCTTCCTCGGGTACAGCCTCCTCCTGGTCACAGGAACCAGACAGTTCTGTGTTTCCCCGAGTAGAAAGTTTGAGGAACCATGAAAGCAAGTCAGTCTCCTTCTCCATGAGAACCGGAGAGCCTTGAACCACAGATCCTTTGTCCCCTAGTCCTCTTCATTCATTCACTCCGCTCCCTACAGCAGCTCTTGTGTGGCTGTACCTGGCATGCAGTCCTCGTCCCCTGGGCGGTGTGTGTGACAAGCTGCTCTAATCTCATCTGTCCAGCATCGGGTGTCATGTGATCCGCATTCCTCATAACGCTCCTCACCAGTACAGTCAAGAGGAAGTGATCAAATAATCAGCCAACCTGATTCCCAAGCTCAGGTGCCTAATTAGACCACACTGCTTCCTACAGCCTCCTAAAGCTCGAAGCAGCAGTTCCTCCCCCATCCAAAATAAATCGGTGCAGGAACAGGCCCAGAGACAGTGCTGGAGACTGCCAAGGGATGATATCCTTGGGGATATGAACTTGTACTTTGTCTGGACTCCCAGAAAATCGCCCATATATATATGGTTGGTACCCATTACTTGCATCCAGCGAGGAGGCAGGTTTGCAGCCAGTGTCCACAATTAGGAGGAGCCAGAAATGTCGGAGGACATTCACCAAGGACTCTAATGAGGCTGTTTATCGGTAGGGGGTCCTTCGTAGGACTTGAAATCCAAGGGACTGCTGCTAGGTCCCTTGCTCTCTCTGCATGTCTCTCTACAAGTACGGCATATCTTAAACCTTCCATGGTGGTGTCATTTTTTCCACCACCATTATTCTTGCCATCATCACATGGTTTTTTATTTTTAATTTTACCTTAAAATGTTTTTAAGAAAAGGTGCAGGCAGGAATGAAGGCAAGTAGGCAGGCAGGCAGGAAGAGAGCGGAGGAAGCAGCATCTTTATTTTATTTCCGTTTAGTTGCTCACACTGGTTGTTTCCCCCAGACCGAGGACTCGAACCCAAGGGTATGTGGGCTGCACGCCTGCAGGAGGCGATGGACCTAACCGCTGCTCCATCGGGGGCGCCCCTACATGGTTTTATTGAAGAAAAGAAAATCACTTCAACTGCCATCAGCAGTAACTACTCCCGACAACCCCCAAGTTTTATTATTTGTCAGAGCAGATCATACTGTTTTGCCAGATTGAAATATAATTAGTTCAATCAGCCCTCATGCTCAGTGGAAAATTCACAGCTCACCCAAATGTTTCTGAAAGTGTTTGAGAGAAGTGGCTTCTCAGAATCACCTCTGGTTCTCAATTCCTGCCCCTGCTTCTGGCTTTCTAGAACATGGCCGCCCCTTTCTCTCCAGCTCAGTGTCTGCTCAATGGAATTCATGCCGGGGAAACTTTCATTTTTACCAAGATTGTATTCACTTAAGCCTTTTATTTATGGAAAAGAGGTAAAAAGAAAGTCTTTGTTTATCAAAAATTTTGGAAGTGGCGTGAGTTTGCTGTACATATGCAAACAGCATAAAACTGTTAGACTGTTCCGCTGGCTACAGTTCTTTCGGCCGCACTGCGGTTTTCTGTGCTATCTTCTTCTCCCCTCCTCTCTCTCCTCTTTTCTCCACTCTCCCTCACTCCCAGATTCACTCTTTTTTTCATATCCTCTCTTCCCCTAGCGTCCCATCACATAGAAATACACAGCCTGCGAACACTACAGGGTGGCGATAGTTGTTTTCTTTATAAAGAGGAAGGCAGGCAAGCAGGAAGGAAGGGAGAAGAGGAAGAAGCATTTTTTATTTATGTTTCTTTTGACTTTTCCCCTGGTCCCTGGTCATGAACCCACATCCCTAGGCTTTCCATGGTCCATACCCCAGGCACCCACCCAGCCACCTGAGTCACCAGGGCGTGCCCGTAGGGGTGACGGAGTGAGCTCAAACCCTGCTGGAAAGTCCCATTACGTACAGTCAAAGTATTTTGCCTTGGTTAGGATATTTCAGAGTTCATGCATTCAAAAAGATAGTCTGGCTGAGCTCAAACCCCTAGGTAATCCATAGAACAGTCCAATTCAGTTTGGGGAAAGTTGGTTTTCCATCTAAAATCTGACCAAGGATTTTATAATATCCTAGATCATTAAGTAGAATCTCTTTGTAGAACCACTAACGATTTTTAAATTGAGCTAAACTGCCTGGCCTCGTTTATATCTTATGTCAAGATTTCTCTTCGGTTCATGGAGCCAGAAGGCTAAAATGTGGTCATCGTTTTCTTAACAGTGACGTCGTGGACAGCGGCCTAAGTAAATGGGACGCATTGCTCTGGTGCTAGAAATAGGCTTCCGGATCCCACATGTGCACTAAGAAGACATCACCTTTTATTGATCACTTACAATTCCCAGGCACTGGACTATGTATTTTATCTCTAACCCTTCTGACAACTCTTCATAAGACTGACAATGAGAAAACAGAGCTTTTTCCCATACAGACTGCAAATTGTCCAAGGTTACACAGCTGAGAAGGCAAAAGTGGGATCTGGGCCTCTTTGATTTGATTCTGAAGTCTCTCATCTTTCCTTCATATCATGTTACCTCTTATATATCTTGTATTTATTTCTATTAAATTCTAGGAGGCCAGGAGGTGATGTTAACGTTCTGTGCCCAGGTGTGAGAAAGAAGTCAGAAGCAGCCTCTCAATCACCTTGTCACACACAACCTAGGTCCCCATATTGTGATTATCTATTCATGAGGCTGTCCCTTTCTCTAGAGAGTAAGTTTCCGTGAGTGGGCACAGGGACCATCTCTGTGTCACCAGTGTCTTCTACAGCCCCTGCTCCAGCGCCGGGCACACAGTAGGAGCTCAGCGAATGTCTGGTGAACGAAGGCGTGAAGTATTGTCCACACTCCATTCCCAAGAGTTCGTCTGGTTGAATACCTACTCGTCTTTCTTAATATGTTCTCTGAAGTCTTCTTTATGACTTCGTCCCGTCTCTCCACATGGTGCTTCCCCTGTGCCCTGGACAATTGCCTCTTGGTAATTACGTTTCTTTAATGGAGCTGTTGTTCTGCTCATCTCTCTAACTAGTCTGGATGTCCTTGGGGTCAGAGACCAGGGAGTCTTTCAGGTGTTTTAATCTCAGGTGCCTTGGAAAGTGCCTGGTTTATAAGACAGTCTCAACCTATGTCGGAGGAATTAGTCATGTCCCTTACCTGTCTTGTTAGGTCATCAAAGGACCTCATCATCAAAGGTCATGGGAATGCACTCAGTGAAATAAGGAACTTGCTGAGAGATCACATGGGTCTCTGCTTAGCATCTTCTTTTTAGGGAACCCCCCCATTTCTCTTTTTTTTTCCTGTCTCTGTTAGAGTGCTTGCACATAAGGAGGCATTGGTGTAAGGTTTGATTAAGGGAAGGAGGGGCCCAGGCACTCCCAATCCGTGGAGCACTTCAAGCCTGGTGGATCTCAAACAGTCTCACAAGTCATCTGCCAGCAGCCTGAAGCCACGTGACAGATATATCAACGCACAATGTGGCCTTTGCATGTGGCTGCGTTTGTGCTCCAGCGGGTGAGGGCTGGGAGCCCAAACTCCTGCACTGCTGAGGAGCCTCGGAGGGCCTGGGGGGCTCTCAGGTTCCTTTGGGCTCTGCTGCTGATTTGTAGCTGGAGCCGCCTCCCTGCCCTCACCACCCTCAACTCACCTTTCTCTCCTTTTTAAAAAACTTCCCTTTTTTGCAATTTAATTATTAACTAAAAGAAAACGATGAGGGTGCAGCCATTAGCAGTGGACTGCCAGAGGTAGGGAATTTTCATTTTGTTGACTTAGTGTGTTTGCACCTAATCGAATGAAAAGTAGGAATGAGCCCTCAGACAGCCTGGACCCAGAGGAAGACCGGCTCAGACTTGGCAGGAGGGCAGTTCAGACAGCCAAGGAGTGGGGGGCGGTGCTCGCCCTGGTTTTAAACCGATTTCGGGGGCGGGGGCTGATGTTAAGCCCTGGGACTGATTAGGTTGCTTTTGCAAAGGCTGGCATTTCAGGGCCCTGGGACAGCCCCAGGGCTCCCACCTCCCAGATCTGTCCTGTGGCCCCGGGTGTGAATCTTGCAGTTTGCACTGAAGACTGATCCTTGTGGAGCTGCAGATACCACTGACAGGGATGACTCCGGGAAGCAATCAGAACCGAGTTTAAGTCTGGCTTTTGTAACTTAACATCCATGGGACCATGAGAACACACTTCACGTGTCAGGGCCTCAGTTTCCTCACCTATAAAATACCTACAGACCCGTTGAGGGTGGAATGACTTTGTAAGTCAGAAACGTCTACAAATAAAATGATTACTTATAATTCTATTATCCGGTACGTACGCATCACGTCACTCTGTAAACCGCTTGAGGACAAGGGCAGTGCCTTGTTTTGTATCTGAACTCGAAGCTCAGTACATGATACAGAGTTCAGTAAAGGGTAGATGAACTGAGCAACGCTAACTTACCCCAGCGAGCAGGATAAATATACTCCATCTTCTATCACGCCTCACATTGAGAGCTTCACGTCTTTAAAGATCAGACTGTGGCCACTGAACTCTGTCCTTCCGCTTTGGGAAAGCAGGGCAACCTCTGCTGCCTTCCCTGTGGACCTCTCCATCATTAAACATGATGCTCACTCTTCTGGGGACTGGAAACCCCAGATCTCCCTCAGAGAGTGCACTTGTGCCCGCTAGTAGAGATACACCTGTTGGACCATGAATCCAGATCCCCATTTCCAGAAGGAAGATCATCCATCCTCCCATCCGTCCACCCATCCATCTGTCCATCCATCCATCCACCCACCCATTCATCCACCCACCCATTCATCCAGCAATGAAGGGAAAACAAGAAGTTGAAAGCAGACTCAAGGAACATTCAAGTTGGAAGAATTTGACCAAGTTTAAGGATGCAGCTGGGTTTGGATCAGAGCACACAGGAGATACCATACTGTCATGGAGCCACTGAGAACCCCATCAGACGTTGAAGTGATATCTGCTTACAAGCCTGTAGAAAGGCATCCATGTTCGGGGAGACTCCTGTTATCTGCATTTGCTGCATTTGCTAGGCATGCCATCTGCTGTCTTTGTTCCTGTTTACTTTTTATGCCCTCCATAAAACAGTGGCTAAACTTGCTTTAGTTTGTTGAAAAGGGTAGGAATAGCCTTGGGAGAATAATGAGAAGCGCACTGTTTTTCATTACATTATATCTGAAGACAGCATATTTTTCTGTCTACTGACTTTTAGGAGGGCCCTGCCAAGTAGTCTGTGTAAGAGTAAATGAGCAAATAAAAGGATTGCTCTGTAGCTATTTGGATTTGGTTTTAAAAGAACTTTATCTTCATTCACATGAAAAAATAAAATGAGCTCTACCTTCAGCTTCTCCAGGTCCCACAAAAATGCACAATGTGTGTGCATTACAGAAGCAGAAGGGATAAGGCTGGAAAGAACGACTCAGTGCTCAGAGGAAAAGTTTCTGCTACTGTGAACATGGAGCACTGTATGGATTGATGCAGTGGTGATACTGAAAATTATTTGGAAAAAAGCAGGGATAGGAGGATCTTTTGGAGTGCTGCAGAAGAAAGCTACTATAAACACAGTATGTTAAAAATAATTTCCAAATGCCAGAGAATTTATCTGGCAAAATGGTGCTCTACTACCGAAAGACCTTCTGTTCCTGACCCAGAATTATCTTTTCATTGATAAAACTCTGCAATTTAATTTTTTTAATTGTTCACATCAAAATTATGTCATGCCCCTTGTGAAAAAATCAAAATGTTGTATCCAAACAAAGACAAACTCTTCAGACCTAGGGGTATCTAGGTATCAGGATAAACCTGGGGATAAATATCATTAAGGTTTGGTGGGTGTTCAGTCAAGGATGTGGTAGAACTACATCTTATAAGACAGACTTCTAAGACATGCTGTTGAGGAAACAAATGTACTGAATATACATTAAGCTACTATTCATGTACAAAACTAAAATACTTGCTGCACCCTGGTGGAGTTGCCACCTCCAGTTGACATACTTTGCATACATCCCAAGGATCTCGGTTCTTGTCCCAGGACCAGGGGCAACAGCCAAGATGAACAACTAAATACAATAAAATGCTGCTTCCTCCTCTCTCTTCCTGCCTGTCTGCCTCACTTGCCTTCATTCCTGTTTGTACCTGTCTTCTAAAAATAAAATACAATAAAATAAAATAGATGCCCTGGTGGAGTAGCAGTTCTGTGAATCACCTCCAAAGGAGCGCAAGGCCACACACCCCTGGGTTTGAGTTGAGGGTGGGGAGGAAGCAACCAGTGTGAAAACTATATAAAAGTAAAATAGAGGTGCTTCTTCCTACTCTCTTGGTGCTGCTTTTGTTGTATCCCGTAAGTTCTGGTAGTTTGTGTCTTTATTCTCATTTGTCTCCAAGTACTTTCTTTTAAAAAATTCTTTATTTAATCTTTAAAATTTAGTTATTCACATTGACTCTCTCCCCAAGACCTGGAATGTGAACCCAGGTCCTTGGGATTGGGATGTATGTGGACTCCGCTCATCCAGAGGTAGCTGACCCAATCACTGCTCCACCAGAGTGTGCCTCCAAGTATTTTTAATCTCTTCTTTGATTTCTCCTTTTACTCAAAGGTCATTCAGAAGTATGTTGTTAGTCTCCACATATTTTGGAATTTTCCAGCTTTGTGTGTATGTGTGTGTGGTTGATAACTGGTTTTATGCCATTGTGATTGGAGAAGATGCTTGATATGATTTCAGTCTTTGTAAATGTAGTGAGACTTGCTTTATTTGCCAACATATGGTCTATTTGTGAGAACGTTCCATGAACATTTGAGAAAAATATGAATTCTGCAGTTGCTGGATAGAGTGTTACGTAGATATTGATTAAACCCATCTATTCTGTTATGATTTGTCATTTAAGGCTGTTGTTTCTCTGTTCATTTTCTTCCTGATTGATCTTTTTGTTGTGGTAAGTGGGGTGTTGAAGTCTCCTATTATATTGCTGTCAATGTCTTTACTTACTGTTAATAATTTATGTATTTTGATGCTCATTCATTTGGTGCATATATATTAATAAGAGTTCTTCATCTTGCTGAATTGATCACTTAATCATTATGTAATGTCTATCTCTGTTTTGTTATCTTTAGTTGGAAGTCTATTTTATCTGACATAAATATATCTATCTCTGTTATTTTTAGGTCACTATTTAATTGTAGGATTGTCTTCCAATCTTTGACTTTGAGCTTATGTTTATCTTTCAAACTTAGATGAGTTTCTAATATGCAGCAGAAATTTGGGTTATGTTATTTTATTTTATTTTTTGTTTTAAAAAGGAAGGAAGGAAGGGAGAGGAGGAAGAAGCATTTTATTTTATTTTGTTGTTCACATTGGTTTCTTTCCCCCTGACCTGGGACTTGAACCCAGGGGTATGTGGCCTGCATTCCTTTGTAGGTGATTGACCTAATTGCTAGGGCACATCTCGGTCTTTGATACTGGTCATTCTCACTGGTATGAGGGGGCATTTCATTGTAGTTTTAACTTGCATTCTCTGATAATGAGTGATGTAGAGCATTTTTTTCAGGTGTCTGTAGGCTATCTCTGTGTTTTCTTTAGATAAGTGTCTATTCAGTTGTTTTGACCACTTTTTGAGTAGATATTTTGCCTTTTTATTGTTGAGGTATATGAACTCTTTATATATTTTGGATATTAAACACTTACCTGACAAATGTTGTGTGACTGTCTTCTCCAGTTCTGTGGGCTGTCTTTTTGTGGTGATTCTTTTGTTTTGAAAAAGCTTTTCAGTTTGATGTGTGTCAATTGTTTAGCTTTGCTCTGGTTTCTTTTGCTGTAGCTGTTCCTTCCCCAAAGGCATCTTTGAGGTTGTGATCGTGAAGTGTTTTCCCCACATTTTCTTCTAAGTATTTTATGATTTCAGGTCTTATGTCTTGATCTATCTTGAGATAACTTTTGTGTATGGCACTAATGAGTAATTTTGTTTCTTTTTTTGTCCAGATGTCTTTCCAGTTTTCCCCAAATCATTTGTTGAATAGACTTTTCTTATTTCATTGTATGCTCTTGGCCCCTTTCTCATAAATTAACTGTTCACATAGATGAGGCTTTATTTGTGGGCTCTCAATTTGATTCCACTGATCAGTGTGTCTGTTTTTGTTCCAGTACCATAATGTTTTGATAATGATCACTGTGGAATATAGTTTGAATGTGATTCCTCCACTGTTCTTTTTTAATCTTAAGATAGTTTTGGCTGTTTGAGGCCTTTTGTGATTCCATATAAATTCCAATATTGTATGCTTCATTTCCTTAAAAGTGTTCCTGGTATTTTAATGGGAATTACATTGAGCCTATATATTGCTTTGGATAGAATGGTCATTTTTACTATTTTCATTCTTTCAATCCATGAATATGGAATGTTTTACCAACTCTTTGTGTCTTCTATTTTTTTTTATTGAGCTATAGCTTTCATTGTGGAGGTATTTCACCTCCTTTGTTTATTCTCAGGTATTTGATCTTTTTTGGTGTTATTGTGAATGGGATTTCTTTCTTAATTTCTTTTTCCTTTATTTCATTGTTTGAATATAGGAATGCTAATGATGTTTGTGTGTTTTTTTTTATATCCTGCCACTTCGCTGAATTCATTTATTGTTTCTAGAAGTTTTTTTGTGAGGAGTCTTTAGGATTTTCTAAGTATAATATCATGTCATCTGCAAATAATGATAGTTTTATTCTTTTCCAATTTGGATTCCTTTAATGTGCTTTTCTTGTCTTATTGCTCTGGCCACGACTTCCAGAACTATATTGAATGGTGGTGCTGATAGTGGGCAACCTTGTCTTGTTCCAGATCTTAGAGGAAAGGCTTTCTATTTTTCACCATTGATTATGATGTTTTTATTATTTTGTAATATGTGCCTTCTATTCCTATTTCAGTGAGGGGTTTTTTTTTATCATGAAAGGATGTTGAATCTTGTCAAATGCTTTTCTCATTTATTAGTATGATCACATGATTTTTGATTTTCTCTTTGTTGATGTGGTATATTGCATTGATTTGTTTGCATATCTTGAACTGTTCTTGCATTTCTGGAATAAACTCCACTTGATCATGGTATATAGTTTTTTTATGTCCTGTTGAAATCTTTTTGTGAGGATGTAATAGAGGATTTTTGCATCTATATTCATTAGTCATATTGACCTATAGTTTTCTTTTTTGGTGTTATCTTTCTCTAATTTTAGAATCAGGGTAATATTGGTCTCATGGAATGAATTTGGGAGTTTGCTCTCCTTTCACATTTGTGGAAGAGATTAAGGAGGATGGGGATTAGTCTTTCTTTGAATGATAGAATTCACTTGTGAAGCCATCTGGATCTGCAATTTAGTTTTTAGGGAGATTTTTTTATTACTGCTTCAATTTCTGTGCTATAATTGGTCTGTTTAAGTTGTGTTTGTTCTCCTGGGTTCCTTTTTGGATCCTAGAAATCTGTCCATTTCCATGATTGAGGAATTTGTTAGCAAAACAACATGGAAATTCTCAAGCTGAAGAATACAATGAATGAAATGATAGATGTGGCACCTTCTAACTGTCTCTTAAGGAGCAAGTCACATACCCCTGAGTTTGAGTCCCAGGTCTGGGGGGAAATAGCCAATGTGAACAGTTAAATAAAAACAAAATAAAAATACTTCTTCCTCCTTTCTCTTCCTCTGTGCCTGCCTACTCGTTTTCATTCCTGCCTGCTCCTGTCCCTTAAAATAAAAAGAAAGAAATGATACATGCGACAAGGAACTTTCAACAGGAGACTTACGAAGCAGAAGAATTTGTCAAGGTCTGGTTTGCCACCACCCTAGGGGCTTCCTGACTCTATTTTGAAACCAGCCCCTTGTGTTCTCCAAAGCAGGATAGGCAGAAATAAGGGGGCCACTCCAGAGTGGTAGGAAGCCGTAGGGGTTCAGGTGTGGGGGTGAGAAGTCTCTGATTGCCCGGGTCCAGCAAGTGGGTCAGTCAGCGGTCACATCCTCACCATGAACTACTCGAAAATTCCAGCCCTCGGGACAGGTCGCTCTTACAGGCTTCCTTGCATCCGATCTTCCATGATGTGCACTGTGCTGAGTGGTTCACAAGGGCTGTGACAAGCGTGGAGGTAGCAGTTTGGTGCATTGCAGGCAGATACCATAGTAACAGTATAATAAAATAGGTACCTTCAAGAGAAAACACAGGTTAAGATAATGATTCCAAACATAAGCGACGTTTTTTGTTTTTCACTGTGGTCTGAATCGTTGATTTAAGTTGAGGGTTAGGTCACTCAGGGTGTTCATTGGTACACTCCTGTCACTTAGTAAAGATGACACATTAGTAGAGTCATCAAATCTGAAACACAACGTTCTATTTTAGTTATGGCACAGGTCCCCTGTACACGAAGATGACGCCATCCAAGGCCATCCCGTCAGGAGGACAGCTTTTCTCCTTAGAGACAGATGTCAGTGTCCAGTGTCAGTTTGTGTCATCTCAGTGTCTGTCAGCATTTAGGGCTTACTGGGGAAATTCAGAAAGGACTTCTGTGTCTGCTGGAACAGCCTCCAGGTGCCCACCTGGGTCTGGTGAGAGGGACGGAGGCAGTTCAGCACACTGAGGTTTATTTGATTGGACTCGTTGTAGCTTCTTTTGTTTAGTTTCCATTGTTTTGCTTTTTATTTAATGCATTAATGACAATCATTTCCCTCTAAGTGCTGCATCCGCCAACTGCCCACAAGTACACATAGGTCTGCCTTCACTTTGTGGAGTTCTAAATATTTTTTATTTCAACTTTAATTCCTCCTTCAACCTTGACTGATTCAAAGCTGCCTTATAGTCTTCAAGTTTATTGGCCTGTTTGTCTAATTATTGTACTGTGGTCAGTGAGTCTAGTCAGGGGGTACTAATTTTAAAGACTTTCAAGGGACATCTTTTGTGTCCTGGTCTGATTAATTTTGGGTGGGGATGTCATGGTGCAGAACACGGAGGGTACTCATTATATCGTCACTTAAGTGACTGATGGCCCTTCTGGTTACACAGTATATACATTTTTTCTGCATTAGTAAGGTAGCCCTGCCTGACCCGAGAGATTGTTTTATTTGGGAAAAAAAAAAATGTGTCTCTCATCACACATGTCAATTTTTGTATTATCTAATTTAAATCTGTATGGTTAATCCAGTGAAATGGAGAGTCTAGAGGCTAACCATACATCTGTGACGAACGCTTCTGTTGCAACTACTCTGGAAGACAGTTTGGCCCTCAGTGGGACATCTAAAGACAGACCAGCAGCTCTACCGCTCAGCATTCATCCCAGAGCACTGGTTCTCCACTGCTGTGATTTTGCCTTCCCAACAACTTTTTGGAATGCCTGGAAACATTTTGGTTGGTTTTCACAACTAGAGAGCACCACTGGCATCTAGTGGGTAAAAACCATGAATGCTGCTCGACATGCTACATCCAGAGGAGCGTGTCTCACCTGCCCCACCTAAAAAATGATCTAGACCTAAGTGTCAGCATTGTCCAGCTTGAGAAGCCTTCCTATAGAGAAATGCAAGCTCATACACGAGGAGAATGCTCATAGGCTCATGTTTTTAATAGCCCTAAACAGGAAATGGTGCCAACAACTCAATGTGCATCAATAGTGGGATGATATACTCTTGTATATATAGTCAGTGGAATACTTTATCATAACGAGAATGAATGAACTCCACAAATCACATAAAGAAAAGCAAGAAAGTGATTTCCGTCAATGTCAGGACCGTGGTTGCTGGGAAAAGTGGAGATAGTTAAGATTGGGAAACTCCACGAGATCTTCTGAGTTTCTAGCAATGTTCTGTTTTTGAAAGGACTGGCGTTTAGATGTTCACTTAAAAAAAAGTGTACAGTAATTCCTTAAACAATGTCATTTCATTCGAAGTTGTTTCATTGTAAGGTTGATGAGAAAAATACTGATTTCTGACCAGGGTCAGTGTCTGTGTGTGAAATTTGAATGTTCTTTCCATGTCTGCATGGGTTTTTTTCTGGGGACTCTGCTTTCCTCCCACATTGCAAAGGTGTGTACCTTAGATTCACTGTCCCATCTCATTTGTCTCTGTCTGAGTGTGTGTGTCTGTGCCTTGAGATGGATGAGAGTCTGTCTTGTATCCTGACCTGCTGGGACAGGATCCAGCAACCTTTGACCGAGAATGGAAGAAGTGGTTTGAAAAATGAATGAGTGAATGAATGAGTGAACTCAAATTATTGTTTAATATTAGAAGTATTTTGGGTCTTTATTTAGAAGTCTGGTGATGCTTTTGTGACCAGAAATATGATGTAGAAACTTAATTCTTTTTATATCAATTAACCTATGGTAAAATTGGTTCCATTACATGTCACTTTGCTTAAAGTAGCAGTTTCCGAGAACCTGTTGATGACATTAAAGAGGACTTACTGTACATTAATCTTTTATTATGTTTATGTATTTCATAATAAAATAAATAAAAGCTGTTAGTGATTACAGTATTTCTTCTTTTATCACACTTCTTACTCTGACAGGTCAAGTATTTATTTGAATCTTCAAAATAATCATCCAGTCCTAAGACAGATATTCATTCATTCACTCATTTAATCAATCACGAGTGTTTACTAAGCATCTGCTGTAAGCCAGGCCCTATTCTAAACACTAGGAATGCAAAGATGAAACACGATAGACATCAAGCATTCCAGGATGAAGAGACAGGTGGTAATTAAGTAAAAAATGGAAATGATCATTTCAAGAGGTACTAAGTATTTTTAAAATGAGTTATGAAAGGGGCTGACTGGGTTGAGAAAGGGTAACTGGATCGAGCTATTTTAAATTGAATGGCCTGTGAGGATGGCATTTGAGGAACAAACTGTCTTGTATCAAATGAAGGAATGGGCAAGTCAAGTATGAATTCTGGAGGAAGAATATTCCAATTAAAGAAAGCAGCTGTTCCTGAGGCTGTGAAGCAGGAACGTGTTTGATGTGTTTGAGAAAGCTCAGGAGACAAAGTGGGCTAGTGTGCAATGAACGAGGGGAGAGTGGTCAGTGCAGCAGGAGCAGCCCCCAATGCGGAGGACCTTGTAGACGGGTAGAGATGCATCTTTTTCCTAAGTGCCATGAGAAGTCTGAAGTGCTGCTGTTTTGTAGACTTGTAAGAAAGACTGACAGCTGGATTTTTTTAGAATACAAATGCTCGTTTTCAGTTTTGATGCCAAGGCATCAATTAAAGAAGGTTAATCAAACACATTCCGGGTCACACCACTAGATCGAGCTAGGCTGCCTTCCCACACATAGGCTCCTTTCTTTTACAGACAACTGGTCCACTGGGATGGATGTGTCTTTTCCCTTTTGTTCTTCTTTTGTCTCTTTATGAGCTTTAAATGTCTGCTCTTAGGATTTACATTTATCAAATGAACAGTAAGCCTGAGAAAGCCTAGCCCCACCCTCGGTCCAATAAAAGCAGGACCCAAGGCTCTTGCACAGACAATAAGTCCCTGTGGCCACACTTTAGCCCACGTGTGCTGTGTGTTTAGGTCTTATAAGTAATACACCTCTACATTTTTCAAAGTTTCTTGATGGTTATTGCTGAAGGGCATCTTACTATCATAGTAAGAGCCCCAAGGGCTGGTCTTCAAAGGGGTAATGTCTATGGAAAACTCACAGGGGCCCAGGTAAGCGCCGTCAGGAATATCCACTTGATAGCATTATTACCAGTAGGCTGAGTCCAACACAAAACAAGATGGGAGGGAAGATATGTGACCTGCAAAATCAATTATGCAGGAGATGATGGTGACTGAGGTGAGATGATGAGAAATGGATAGATTGGGGTTTTATTTATAGAGTCAAGAATATTGTTTAGTGGACTGATATGACGTATGAGGAAAGGAGAGAAATCAAGAATGGTTCCTAACTTTTTGTCCTGAACAACCAAAGGGAAACATTTGAAGACTGGGGAATAAGAAACTTGAATTAAGAATCTCAAACAATTTTTTTTTTTTTGAATTATAATTATTTTTCTAGCTCCAGGTCTCAGACCCAGGTCCATGACTTTTAAAGCCTGTGCTCTAGGGAAGCAGATCAAAATTCTTATCTGGCTCATGTTAAAGGGGAGATGTCGGATCAGTTGTTGAGTATCTCTTCTTCATGGTTCGTGGGCTGGATTTAGGATAGCTAAAAGTTTCCTTCAACCTTATTAAAAACCCAACAAATAGCCAAAGGATTAATAAGTTGATTGTACTCACACAATGCTATTGCATGAATTGACATGCAGAGCTAATTTTAGTTCAAAAAGTGTGTTCTAAAGAGTGTATGGTTTGCTTCCGTGCTTAAGAACACCAGAAATCGCACTGGAAGCAGACACACCAGAATGGAAGCACGGTTACTTCAGGTGCTGGGGCGTAGTGTGGCTTCATGCTTTACAATCCTTGTGCGATCCGCTTCCCTTCCTGCTAGAGAAACCAGGGGTCTCTTCCAGCGCGAGCCCGCTGGGCGCTCTGCCAGGTGGGGGCCCTCAAGGTGAGGGCGCCAGGCCGGACCTCCAGCCCAGCGGGCAGGCGAGGCAGCCCCGCCCAAGAGCCGAGGTGGGGGCGGAGGACGACGGTCCGAGGGCACCGCCCCTGCGCGTCACGTGCTCTCCGGCCGCCAATGGTCGGCGCCGAGCCCACCTTGGGGACGGGGCGGGGCGCCCAGCTGGCGTCACCAGGACAACGGGCGTTGCCGGCGCCTTGTGACTCCCGGCTGGGGGCGCGCGGCTCTTCGGCCATGGTGAGTTCGGGCCCCGTCCCGGCGCGGGGCGTCCGGGGCGGCCGCGCTGGGCCCGGGCGGCGGCGCGGTGCCGGCGGGGAGGCCGCGGCCTGCGGGGCGGGCTGCGGGCGGGCCCGGAGGACGCGATGCCGCGCGTCCCCGGGGAGCGTCGGGGTCCCGCCGGGCGCCGAGCGCGTGACGCCCGGGGCCGGCGGGCGGGTGGTGTCCCCGGGGCTGCAGGGCGCCCGGCCCGCTGTCGCCCGCTTGCCAGTCTGCGCGGCGGACCCGGAGACCTGTCGTGCAGAAGTCTGTCCGTCCGGCCCGCGCCGCCGGACTCCGTCGAGCGGGGCCGTTCCCACTGTGGTCCGGGAGGCGTCCCCTCCTTTGTGAGAAGCGGGCCTTCGGCGGGGTCCGGGCACCGCCCCGCAGCCCCCGGGGTTCCTGGGCGCCGGCGGACGTGTCGGCGTCCTCGCGCGCCACCCGGGTTCGGGGACCGAGGCCGCTGGGCGCGCCCCGGACCCCGCGTCGGCCGGGTGACGCCGCCTGGCTGGAAGATGAGCCGAGGTGCTGGCGTGAAAAGACAGGGTTTAGGAAACTGCCAGCCAAAGGTGTGCCTTCTCCGGAGGCCTCCGAGGGATGTAAAAGAAGAGAGGAGCTGTCTTTCTGCTTGGGGACACCCCTTGGGTGGGGAGTGCCTGAGAGCGGATGGAGTGGGTAGAGCGGAAGCCTAGTTTCTAGACAGTTTTGGTTTTGACCTTCAGTCATCGAGTGCAGACTTGCGCCTGTGTCCAGGGCTTGGCGGTGGTGCCGAGGGGCTGAGAATGCAGGTGCTCCCTGAGTGCCAGCTGGCCTTCTGGAATCCTGGAGGTGGGGAGTTCAGGAGACGGGGACCCGGAGACGGGGAATTCAGAAGATGGGGTTAACTCTGCTTTCTGACTAAGAGAAAAGGCTTGGTGGTAAGAGAATAGAGTAAGAGAGTAAATGGTCTCTATAACTCTGGAAAAAAATGGCCAGGTGTGTGTGAATGGCCTGTTGATAGCTAGGAAACAAACACAGATAACAGCAGTCTTTTTTTTTTTATTTTTTAAATTTTTTTTGCGTTTCTTCTCAGTTCTGAGTTGCTTTTACATGACACGTTAATGGAGCTGCTCAGAGTTTCAGAAAAGGAATTTTCCAAAAACTTCAAAATTGCAGTGATTTTCTGTTTCTATATGTGAAAAACCCCTATAGCAAGGAAAAAGGAAGACTGTTGAGGAATTTCTACAGCTAAATCTTCCTGTTCATTTTCCTTTCTCCTTCCTCCATCTCTTCCATCCTGACCTCACAGTTCACCGATTCACTATTTTGAATTTGAGAGTTTGCTTTAAATTAAAAGCATTTTGCTGTGCTTTTGTCCTTGTGATCGTGGCAACAAACTTAGAAATGCTTTGCTTTTTTTTTGTCTCTAAGCATCAAGAATTTAACTCCTGGGAGGGGTTTAAGTGATGAACTGGGCTCCAAGGGAGTGAGGAAGGTTTGGTTTAGTAGGTGGGATGAGGAAGCTGCCTGCCTAATCCCACATTTGTATTCGAGATGATAACATTGCTTTATTTAAAGGATGGGTGCGGTTAGGCAGGCAGAGAGAGGAGGAAGGCACATTTTATTTATTTAGTTGTTCATCTTGGTGGTTCTTCTGGCCCTGGGATGCGAACCCCGGTCCTTGGAATGGATGCGGACTGTATTCTGTTCCACCAGGGCACACCACATTACACTTTATTAAATGCGTGAATCTAAACATACTTCTGTAGCAGTTGATATGAGTCTTCACACGAACTTTAGAACTCCTAACTATTTCTCAGTGAAAATTTCTTCAACCAAGCCATTTGTTTCTGTTCCTCAATAGCAGCAGACTTGTGTGATGTCCGTCCTCTACGTGAGACTTTACATGTCTTATTTAACCATTACAACGACTCTATTGTCCCATTTTGGGTGTGAGGAAGTTGAGGCAAGGAGAGGTAAAGTAAGTTCCCCGGGTCCCTCAGATGACAAATCGAGTCAGGTTTCAGAGCCAGGCTGTTTCATCTCACCACGTGTTATGTGCTCAGTGGGTTATACTGTTACACACCATGTATGTTCCACAGTGTGGGTCATGTATGTTAGGAAATAGGTCTCTTGTCTGAATCTTAATGTTTCTGGACACCGAAAATACTTGTATTTGGTTCTGGAATTGGGCTAGATGCTGCAGAACAGAGAGGTCACACCTAACCTGCTCTCTGCTCTCTAATCTTTCTTTTCCCCTCTCCTTAAAGGTGGATAGGAATTCTTGAGGACAGATGAGGTTCGGTGAAAGTTTCTCCTGTCACTTTAGTCTGTGTTCAGGAATTAGCTGCTACTACTTTCTTTGAATCGCAAAGATCAGTCGGTGTTTTACATAAAGCCACTTAGACTTGGGGGCTGAAACTATTTAAAAATTAAATTTATCTCCTGCCATTTTGCTTGATAATTTTACATTTATTTTAGCTATAGGCTAAAATAGTTATACAAACGGCATCAAATAATTACAGAAACTCGAATTGATGCAAATATGCAAAATATACCTGTTGCCATCAAATTCTGTTCTTGCTTTTTTTATTCGCTCGCTTGTCAGGCAGATTCATGTCTTGGAAATAGAAAATGGGTTTCCCATTTTAATTCAGTGACTTGAAAGGTCCCTCTTCTGCACTTGCCTTTCTGCGTTTGCCTGAGGTCAAGACCCTCAGAGGACATATCAAGGGAGGATGGGGCAAGGGGTGCATACAAGAAAATGTAGCCAAGGTTTACTCTCAATTCTGATTTCTTTGCTCTCATATGGTGCAGTTAGAGAGTTTCTGGAATGAGACCTATGTTATATGAGATCTGTGTTAATATATCCTGGTAAGAGATTTTCTCTTTTCTTACCCTTGATGTTTTTGGTCTTTCTCTTGTCTGCCCTGGGCTGGGGTAGAGTCTGTTTGTTAGTCATTGCGGCAATAACTGTGTCAGAAAGCCCATCTGTACCCAGTTTTTGGCCAGTTATTCACGTTTATCTCGTGCAGTCCTTGCAGCGTCCCTGTGAGATTGACATCATGCCCACGGCACAGGCCCAGGTGAATGAGGCCGTTTGTCCACGATCACAGAGTTGTCGAGTGGCAGAGCCAGGATGTGAAGTCAAGCAGCCTGGCATCTTAACCACTACACCATGGCCGGACACAAATGTCCTACACCGGTAGTAGGGGCCTTGGTGATCGGCTGTGCCAGCAGACTCTGTTTTATGACAGACACTCTATGATGACACTATGTAATGACCTCCTGTAGCGTTTACTTGACTTTCTTTTCTCAGTGCAGAAAACCAAAGCTTAGATCTGGGGGGGCTACACCTTCACCTCCTCCTTCCTGCCCCCATTTTCTGTCACCTCTACCCTGTGATGTGTCTCGCCTTTTCCAGCACCAGCAGGGCTGGGACAAAGATGGGCCAGAACAGAGTGGTCTTGGGAAGCAGAACAGGGCAGTCATTGGAAAAGCTCCTCTGGAGTCACACGCAGGGTTCAAACCCGCTTTCCCAGGTCTCAGTGCTGCTCGTGAGTTGTCTTTCCATTCAGTTTCCTGTCCTGTGGCTTTCCTGCCAGGGAGCATTTATTGTGTGCGATGACATGCCAGCCTGGCGGGATCTGGTCGTGAGTGGAGCAGGTTCTGTCTCTAGAGGGTGCATTCTGGTGGTAGAAGACAGACGTGGTGCCCACGAGTGCTCTGGGGAAAAATAAAGCACAGGGAGAAAGGAAGCTTTAGGGAAAGTTGGGAGAGTGGAGGGGAGGAGGCGGGAGTTGCTTTTTATGTAGAAAAGGGACATTTAAGCAGAGGGTATGTCCTGGGAATGCGAGGTGAAAGACCCTTTCTGGGGAGACTCCCAACGCGAAGACCCTGAGGCAGAGGGTGCTGAGTGTGCTGGAGGCACAGTGAGGACGTCAGTGGCCAGAGCCAGTAGGACGGGGCTCCCAGGAGGAGGTGACCCCAAAGTGGAGGCAGGGTCATGCAGAACTTGGAAGCCATTTAAAAGACTTTGCTTCTCCTTTGAGGGAAGGGGAAGTGACTGAGGATTGAAGAGGAGGAATGACATAGGACTATGTTTCTTTAAAGTCCATTCTGTCTTCTCTGTGGGGAACACACAGGGGAGATAGGACAGAAACAGAGACCAGACAGGACATTGGTGCTGAGGTAACTCCTGCGATAGCTGATGGATTGGCTGCAGAATTTGCAAGTAAAAAAGTTGAGGATATTTCAGTAGGTAGATCTGAGCCTGAACAAGAGGAAGGGTTGTCCTTTACTGAGATGAAAACAATGGGCATTGGGATGAAGAAAGCAGGAGTTGGTTGGACTTGATAGTTTGTGATCTTTAGTAGGTGTCCACAATGTAAAGACATTAAGGACAGTTATGCCTTTAGAAATGACGGTAACATTTGAAAATCTCAAACTTCATCGACACCTGGAGTATTAGATTTGGAAGAGACTGAGTTTCTCTAGTACTGTCCTTTCATTTTAAAAGCTAAGAAAACTGAGATTTAAGTGACTTGCCCAGAGTCAGGTAAGCACCGAGGTAAGAGTCAGGATATGTATGCTGAAGTGAAAGCTTGTTTCAGTTCAAATTCTTTGTTTTTTAGGAAACGTGCAGGCAGGAATGAAGTGAAGAGGCAGGCAGGCAGGCGGGAGGAGGAAGAAGCATTTTTATTTATTTTATTGAGTTGTTCATCTTGGTTGGTTCCCCCAGGCCCGGTCTTGAACCTGGGACCTTAGGGGGTGTATGGACTGTGCCCTGTGCACTAAACTGGTAGGCTACCAGGGCACGCCAATTAAAATTCTTTAGGCAAGTCATTATCGCTTTAAGTCTGATTTTCTTCTGTTAGAAAGGGTAAGATTTCTGCTTTCTGGTAGGGTCTTGAAAGTTTCTGAAGTTAGACATTGTTGTTTTCACCCTGAGAAAGGCTCTAAGCTAGAAAATCATAGTTCTCTCAAACCCACCAGAGTCAAGCCGAGTCACAAAGAAATATGATGAATTACAATCCAGAACTTAGTGAGCCCTTCCCGGACAAAAAGACACTATCATCCATGGTGGGAAAGCAGGAGAAAGAAGCATTTGCTATTGACAGCTAAAGAAAAATCACCAACTCTTTCAAAAATTGTTATTTCTTTTGTTTACGTTGCTGTCTGCTCTTTAGGATATTGGATTTGCACCTCAGTCTGTGAGAGTTGACACCACACCCATCACCGTAGTCCTGCTGCTTCTCACCACCCGTGTGTTAGTGCCTTCCTTCCCCTTCCCCGCCCAGCCGCCGTCTCGCAGATGGTGGATTTTGTTGAGATTTGTCTGCTCGTTTCTTTATAGTCCACCTGTGACCGAAACCATCCTGTACTTCTCTTTTTCTTTCTGGCTTATTTCACTTAGCAGAGTCACCTCCAGTTCTGTCCAGACACAATTTCATCTTTTTATCAGCTGCATAGAATTCTGTTGGGGGGAATATATGTGTACGCGTGAGCTTCTTTATCCATCATCTGTTGACAGGCATTTAGGTTATTTCCATGTGCTGGTTATTGTGAATGCTGATGCTGTGAACATCGGCATGCGTGCATGCATGTGCGTGTTTTATATATATGTGTGTGTGTTGTGCGTGTGTGTTTCTGAGTAGAGTGTTTGTGTTCTCTGGGTATATGCCTAGAAGTGATATTGCTGAATCGGATGGCAGATCCATCTTTTTTTGGTTTTTTTTGAGGACTCCTCATTGTTTTCCAAAGAGGTCTACTAATTTACATTCCCACCAGCAGTGTAGGGCAGCGTTCCTTTTTCTCCACCTCCTCCAACATTTGTTTCTAGCCTTTTTGATATAATCCATTCTCACTGGTATGAGGTAGTATCTTGTGGTTTTTATTTGCATTTCTTTGGTGATGAGTGATGTGGAGCATTTGTTCCTGTGTCTGTAGCTGACTGCCGTGCTTTTCAGCTCTTCTGCCAGTGTTTTTTGTTGAGGTGTGTGAGCTCTTTATATCGTTTGGAGATTAAGCTCTTGTCTGATGAGTGCTGGTCTTCTCCCCTTCAGTGAGCAGCCTTTTCGTTTTAGTGATGGTTTCTTTCTCTGTGCAGAAACTCTTTTGTTGGATGTAGTTTCAGTTGTTTTACTTTAGTTTCCTGGAATAAATCCCATTTGGTCATGATGCATAATTTTTTAAATGTGTTGTTGAATTTGGTTTGCCACAATTTTGCTGAGGATTTTTACATCTATTTCCATCAGTGCTATTGATGTATAATTTTCTTTTTGGTACCGCTCTTGCCTGATTTTGGAATCAGTGACATATTAGCCTCATAGAATATATTTTTGGAGGTTTCCCTCTTCAATTTTGTGGACGAGTTTAAGGAGGACAGATGTAAGGTCATCTTTGAATGTTTGTAGAATTCACTTGTGAAACCATCTGACCCCAAATTCTCGATTTTGGGGAGGTTTTTGATTACTGCTTCAATTTCTGCATTTGTGATTGGTCTGTTCGTGTTACTATGTTGTTTTGAATGAGTTTTGGAAGGCTGTGGAATTCTAGAAATCTGTATTTCTTCAGTATTGGTGAATTTGTTGGCATAGAGGTATTCATAGTAATCGATTAGGATCCTTTATTTCTCTGGAATGTCTGTGATTTCCCCGTGTTCATTTCTGATTCTTGTTATTAGAGTTTGCTCTCTTTTTTCCTTCATGAGTCTGTCTAGAGGTCTGTCAATTTTGTTTATTTTTTCAAAGAACCGGCTCTTGGTTTCATTGATCTTTCAAATGTTTTTCTTGTTTTCTGTTTCCTTTATTTCTGCTTTAATTTTCATTTCCTTCCTTCTGCTGATATTTGGTTTTAGTTTATCTTTTTGTGGTTCCTTCAGGTGTGTGGTCAGCTACTGACTGTTTTAAGAAGCATTTTTCTGTATTTATTTTGGTCCCCCCCACCCCCACCCCCAGCCCCTGGATGTGAACCTGGGTCCTTGGGCTTTACGTGGCCCACCCCAGCCTTCTCAGCCCCGAGCCGTAAGGGTGCACCTAGATGCTTAATTTGAGATGTCTCCTGGTTTCCACATGTCTAGTATCGCTGTGAACTTTCTTCTCAGAACTGCTTTTACTGCGTTCCAAGTGTCTGGTATGTAGTGCATCTCTCCATTTTCACTTGTTTCTAGGAGATTTTTTAAGTTTTTATTGATCCGTGAATTGTTCAGAAGCATGTTATTTAATCTCCATATCTTTGTGGTTCTTCAGTTTTGTTTTTCTGGTTCATTTCTATCTTCACACCCTTGTAGTCAGAGAAGAAGCTATGTGTCATTTTAGTCTTGCTAAATTTATTTTCCTTCCTTCCTTCCCCCCTCCCTTCCCCCTTCCCTCCCTCTTTCCTTTGTAAAGAGGAAGGAAGCCAGAAGGAATGAAGGCAAATAGGGAAGCAGGAAGGAGAGAGAGGGAGGAACATTTTTCATTGGTTTGTTTATTTTAGTTGTTCCTCTGGCCCCAAGTCATGGACCCAGGTCTATTCCCCCGCTGCTGGCTCAGTGCCTGAGCCAGCACGATGCACCTGCTAACCCAAGACTGCGCTGGGTCCCGGGACATGGCCTGTCCTTGTGACTGCTGGGTGGTGTACTCGTGAGAAGAATGCGTAAGGCTTTTTTTTCATTGAGTAGAAGGCTCTGTTTAAGTCTGTCAGGTCCTTGTAATCTGTTGGTTTGTTTAGGACCTGTATTTCTTGATTGGTTTTCCGCATTGTTGATCTGCTGCTGCTGCTGCTGTAAGTGGTGCTGAAGTCCCCTACTGTTACTGTGTTGCTGTCAGTGCGTCCTTTCAGGTCTGTTAGTTGTACCTCTCAGGTGGTGCAGCACTGGCTGCTGACACATTAGTGGCAGCTGTGTCTTCTTCGTGGGTTAACCTCTTGACGAGGCTCTTTGCCGCGTGTTGCCCCTTTCAGGTGAAGTGTGTCTTGTCTGATACTGGTTTCACGGTTCCTGAATTCTTTCTGTCCCCATTGCTTTGATGCATTTTTCCATGTCTTTCACTCTCACGCTGGTTTGCCTTTGACCTGACCTGTGTTTCTTGTAGGCATATTCATGAGTCCTGTTTTCAGTCCATCCCACTTTGTGTTTTTCAGTTGGTGGGTGCAGTTCATTCACATTTAGGGTGATTATTGATTTGTAGGGATTTGTTGCTGTTATTTGATCCTTTGTTTTCTGTGGCTTTTTGTTTGGTTTTGTTTTTCTTCCCCTAGTCCTGAGTTTTGAGCATAGTTCCTTGGACTTTGCTTGGTCTGCATCTTAGCCGGTGACACACCGTTTTCTGTTTTATATCACGGTTGTTTCTTTTTTTCCATTTGTTTCTGTTTGCCTTTGTCTTTGGGGCTTTTTTGATGTTAATTCTCTGTGTTTCTTTTATCTTCTCATCTGTGTATTTCCGTAAGATTTAGTTTTGTGGCTAGCTTGTAATTCTCTCTAGCTTAACCCATCCAGTATAGTCTTCTTGAAGCTGACATTGTATCTTCCATAAAATTTTTCTTTACCCGTTTAGTGTGTTTCTGTTCTTTCCTGATGGTCTTTGCTTTTGATTCTATTTTACAGATTGTCATCATTTCTTTTCCCTGTCACAGTACTCCTTTCAATATTATTTGGAAGGCAGGTTTGATAGGGACAAATCCATTAACTTTTGTTTATTGCAGAAGACTTTCATTTCTCCATCATATTTGAATGATAGGTAATTTTGCAAGGTAGAGTATTTTTGGCTAGTAGCTCTTATATTTTAGTATTTTGAATGTATTATTCCATCTCTCCTGTCCTGTAGTGTTTCTGCTGGGAAGTCTGGTGGGTGAACCTTTGTAGGTTATGTTTCTCTTTTCTCTAGCAGCCCGTAGTAGATTTCCTTTGACTTTTGCTAGTTTTAATATTACCTGTCTTGGTGGAGGTCTTTTTGCATTTAGGGACTTGAGTGTTCTGTTGCCTTTTATGTTTCTGTGGTTAGTTTCTGTGACAGCTGTGGGACATTTTCTGCTGTTACTGTAAATAAACTTTCTGCCCTGTCATCACCCAGAGTTCTTATGTTTGTTCTTCTTATGTCATCTGATTATTTCATGCAGACTTCTTCATGTTTCCTGACTCTTGTTTTTCTCTCTCTGTAAGGGTTACCTCTATGCATTGTCTTCAAATGCATTCCTCTGTGATGTTGAGGCTGTTTATGGAACTTTCTCTGCTTGTCTTCAATTTGCTGACTGTATTTTTCACATCTAACAGTGTTTGGGCATCTTTATAGCCACGATCTTTGGAGAAGTAGTCTATGGTTTCCCACTGGATAGTTAATGTGAGTTCTGCAGGTCATTCAGCTTTTTAGATAATGCTTGCAATTCTTCATCTGTTAGTTTGTCCCATTCCGTGTCATTCGATTTCCTCTCTGGGGAGCTCCTCATCTCTTCTTCTCTTTGAGCCCATTTTGTTTGGTTTTAGGGGGACTTGTATTTTGGCGTGTATCACCTTCCTGCCCTCTATTTGGTGCTGAGTCTTTATTTTTCCTTTTTCTTGGTTACTTCTTAGGCAATGAGTTTGGACTGCGTGGGTGGTTTGGCAGTTGTGGGCTGAGTGTCCCTTGCAGGGTTGCTGCAGACTGGTGAAGTGGTAACTCACTCCCTCGCAGGAAGGGGCCCTCGTGCAGAAGTAGGTGTGTTTGCTCAGCCCAGAGGCCTCTGGGTCACTCAGGCCAGTGGTGGTCAGGATTCCAGCTGCTGCGGTGCTGGAGGGCTGTGAGAGCAGGTCTCCTTGCGCTTCTCCTTGCACTTCTTCCAGGGCGAGGGGCTGCTCCTGGTTTGGGCAGGCTGGCCAGGGGCAGGGCTGCTGCTAAACTTTTATTGATTGCATGCAGGCTAGAGTGATCTCTGTTTTAAAGGAATGGTGCAAGCAGGAATGAAGGCGAGTAGGCAGGCAGGAAGAGAGGCAGAAGTACGACTTTATTTTCGTTTAGTTGTTCACATTAGTAGTTCTCCAGTCCCAGGCCCTGAGCCCCGGACCTGGGGATGTATGTGGAACTGCTCCAAGGTGTACTCGACCGCCCGGCCACCAGGGTGCGCCCTAGAGCGGTCACTTGAAATTCCGAGAAAACGTCGCTGCAGAGGAAGGCTACCAGCTTGTTCCCATGGAACTTCACCGAGGGTGCGGGGCTAGACCGCTGGAGGTCGGCATCTGGGTAAGAGGGCTAAGAACTGCTTTTTGAGGGGGATGGAGTCTGCTGAAGCCTAAGTGCAGGACAGAGGAGGCGCTAGCATCTGTGGTTAACTGGCAGGTTTCACCAAGTGTCCGGCGGGGAGTGACCAGAGAGCTGAGAAATCTCTGTGATTATCCAGACTTCCCAGGGGACAAGGTGATGGTCATCTAGAAGGTGAAGCAGAGAAGTGGCGGCGGCGGGTAGAAGAAGGAGCAGAGAGGGAAGGAGAGAGCGTTATTAGGGAGAGTTCTCCTTACGGCACAGATGGCAGAAGGAGCAAAGACAACGCCCTAGCTGGTGCCAAAATGTAAAGCACAGAGAAAATTCTCAGAGTTCAGAGAGCTCGCAGCTAGGCGTGCAACTCAGAGGTGCTGAGTGTTACGGGCCTGACCCCGAAGGCCGAAGGTTCTCGTCTTACCCTAATGTAACTTTAAGACAGTTTTGACCTGAATTTAACTAACATCAGCTCAGCCGTACCCTGAAAGGATCTAGTCCCCCCACAAGCTAAGGACGGGTCTGTGCTTCACAGAGGACAGTGCTGCGCTTTCGCCCTCGCCGTCTGCGCAGTTAACCACCCCGGGGCACAGCCACCCGGGGCATAGCCACCCCAGGGCGCGCCAACGAGTGAGAAGCTGCGACCCGCCACTGAGGACAGAGGCGGACGGCCGGACGGCGGCGGACGGCGCGCTCAGCAGGGAGACGGAAAGCTCCCAGCAGCTGGCGTGTCTGCAGACCCGGGTGGCGTGGAGGCCCGAAGTCCAGGCCCAGGCACGTCGGGGGCACGTTGCCGAAAATCGGAGCCCTTACAAAGGAAGTCTTAAAAGGAGTGGGAAGGAGGCGAGAAACCTGCGGAGGGCAGTCCTGCTAGAACGCCAGCTGGCGCCTCTCCGGAAAGAATCCAGCCGGAGGAAGATGCCAGCGCTGTGTCGCATGTCAGGGAGGGCGCAGCCGGAGTGAAGGTGAGCAGGCAGGCGGAGGAGAGGCTCTCGGGAGCAGCGTGGTCTTTATTTCATTCAGTCGTTCGTCTTGGTTGTTCCCGGCCCTGGGACATGACCCGGGACCCCGGGTTGCCTGCACACTACTGCCAGCAGACCTAACCTCGCCAGAGCAAACTTTTTAAAGTGTAAACTTTTTAAAAAGACAAATCTTCTCATCTAGAATTCTATATTCTTAGAAATAATCTTCAAAAATATAAGAGAATAGACATTTTCTGACAGACAAGCAGTCACACATTGCTCATGCAGACTGTAAGACCAAGAAAAAAGAAGTTTCGCAGTGCTGAAGGGAAGTGATAAGAAGGAAGCTGGGATCTGAAGGAAGGGGTGCTTCATACCAGGAAGGGTAAATACATAGGTAAACGTAAGGAACCTCTCAACTATTCTTTCATTTACAGACACATTTATTCACAAGCTTTTGGACCGCACAGAGCAAAACCGGTACCATGTTACTGGGGACATAGTGTCAGCAGGGCTGTAAGAGCTATGATGGTAAGTGCAGTGGGCAGAGGAAACTGAGTGAAGTTTGTGTAAGTTAAAGATGCGCTCTATATACACTGGAGCAAACATTAAAAAATACACAGATATAACTATCAGCTCAGTAAAGGAAATAGAGTAACTATTGCTTTGTCATAAAGAAATCAGGAAAGCAGGAACAGAGGAATGAAGAACAGATGGGACAGACAAAAAATGAACACCAAGATGGTAGACTTAATGCCAATCATATCAATAATTACATGCAATATATGTAAGTTATTCACTTCAGTTAAAAGGTAGCAATGATTTGAATGCATAAAATCGCATCATCTGTGTGCTGTCTTTAAAAAATAAGGTACAGGTGCACCCTGGTGGAGTAGTGGTTAGGTCTCCTGTCTCTGGCACAGAGCACAGTCCACATACATCCCCAGGACCTGGGTTTGCGTCCCAGGGCCAGAGAGAACAGCCAAGATGAACAATCACATAAAAAGTAAAATGCTTTTCCTCCTCTCTTCTGCCTGCCTATTCACCTTTGTTCCTGCCTGCACCCTTCCTTAAAAACAATAACAGTAAAAGAATTCGGAATGCCCTGGTGGAGTGGTGGTTAGGTGAGTCGCCTCTGAAGAATGCAGGCCACAGAACCCTGGGTTTGAGTCCTGGGTCTGGAGAGGGAAAACCCTCAGTGTGAACAACTTAATAAAAGAGGAAGATTTGTCATTTGCTATTTTTTTAAGGAGTCTGACAGTGCATAAAAGAATTCCCCCAATTGATAAGCCTATTATTTGCTCTCCATAAGGGATTCTGACTAGAGCGAAAGACAAATAGGCTGGGAAAAAAAAGCCTTTCCATGTAAATAGTAGCTGCATGAGAATCCCAGAATAGTGCAGCAAGTGACTGCACTGACGGGGAAGTGGGCATCCTATGTAATCGCTGGAGGCCTGACGGCATCCTCCTAACCACCGTTCCCGGCGCTGCTATCTGCCAGCCCTGTTCTAGGCACCTTCCATGTGTGGCTTCATCTACCCACAGTGACCTCTGCAGGACTCCGTTACCACCCTGTTTTACAGAAGAGGAAACGGTGCCAAGCAGGCGACATGTCTGGTGACAGGCGCAAGCAGCAAGTCCCACGTGGTGGACCCAGCAGACTGGCTTTGTCCTTGGAGGCTTCCTCGTCAGGTTTCCACCTGCAGAAGGGGTTTCTTTCTCGGCATTGCTGGTTCTGTGGGTGCTACGGGAGACTGCGATTGGGGCATCACTGCTTCCAGGAGCAGAACTTTCTAGCCTGGGTTGTTCCGGCTGCTAGAGAGTTGGTGCCCTGAGTGGAGCTGAAGTCTTGTAGCTTCAAGTCACTGTTGTTTGAAGTAACGGAGGAGCCCATCTGCAAGCTCTGTGAAAAGTGAGGACGGCTGTGTTGTTCCCAACCTCCTCTGACCGCCCGACCGCCCCACCGCCCGGGAGCTGCACCGCCTGCTCGCTGAGGCCGGGCAGGTGCATGGCAGGTGGAAGCGGACTGTCAGATGTGGGACACGACAGGCACACTCGTCCAGCACCCCCAGGAGCGCTGTCCAGGCTGCAAAGTAAGTTTCAGTAATCTTCGAAAGATTGAGAATATATAAAGTGTCTTTTCTGGTTACAGCAGAATGAAGCCAGAAATCAGTAAGGGAAGGAAAAATGGAACATTTGCAACTATATGGAAATTAAACACCAATGGATGAAAACAAAACCCAAAAACCCCAAGATACTAGAAAACACTTTAAGGGTATGTCCGGTAGCCTGGCAGTTTAGTACACCCCGGGTCCACATGCACCCCAAGGGCACGGGGTGGGGCCACGGGGGTGGGTAACAGCCAAGGTGAGCTCGTGGGTAGACTGAATGCAGTACTTGCCCTCTGCCTGCCTGATCGCCTTTATCCCTGCCTGTACCTTTCCTTAAAATAAATTAATAAAAAATACGGAATGGAGATGAAAATACAACATATTAAAAAAAGCTCACGCGATTCAGTGAAGACAGTGGTCAGAGGGAAATTTTATACATCTAATACCTGCATTGAAAAGAAGGCCTCAAATCAATAACCTATGTTCGAGGAACTGGAAAAAGACTAGGTGAGACCCTCTGGCCAGTTCACCGAACACAGTGCTGCCCCAGCTCAGGGCGTCCGGCTCTGATGTGGCCTCTCACCGCCACCGCCACGACGTCACGCACGCTGCCTCCCAGGGGCGTGGGACACCCTCGCGGCACCGTCCACGGCTGCAGCTTGCTTTGGGGGCCTGTGCGCGTGTGCTTTTTAAATCCATTATAAGTTGAGATGCTGCTCAGATACTGTACATCTCATTAGTTTAAAATGTACAGTCCCGTGGGTTTTAGTATTTTCACCAAATAGCACCTTCACAGTCGTCTAATTCAAGAGCATTTCCTGAAATCCAAGAGGCAGCCCGCCGTGCGCCCGGCGGCTTAGCAGATGCAGCTTCTGTGTGTGGCCAGCATTCATGTCCCAGGGACCCGGCTTCGTGACCCCAAGGGTGGTGGATGGTGCCGGTGAAGTTGCCCAGAAATGTGAGGGTGTGTTTCTGGACTCTCAGCTTCCCTGTGGATGTGGATGTCTGTCCTCAGCCAGTAGCACAGTGTTTCGATTTCTTTAGCTTTGTAGTAAGTTTTGAAATAAGGAAATGCAAGTCTCTAACTTTATTTCCTTTTCAAGATTATTTTGACTATTTTGGAGCCTTAGCATTTCCATAGGATTTTTTTAAGGGTTGGCGCAGGCAGGAATGAAGTCGTGCAGAGACAGGCAGGCAGGAAGAGAGGAAGAAGTACTTATTTGCTTAGTTGTTCATCTTGGCTGTCCCCCCAGCCCCAGATGGAGAACCTGGGTCCTGGGATGTACGTGACTGCGCCACCGTGGAGCTAGGCACGCGGCCACGGGATGTGCCGCCTGTGACTCTCAGGGTCAACTTTTTTTTTAAGGAAAGGTGCAGGCAGGAAGACAGAGGAGGAGGAAGCCTTTTCTTTTTTTTTTTGTTTAGTTGTTCACACTGGTCTTGTCCCCACCCCCAGCCCCACGCACACACCTCGGCTCGAACCCGGGGTACGTGGCCTTCGCTCCTTCAGAGGTGGCTGACCTAACCGCTGCTCCACCAGACTGCACTGGGATCAGCTTTTCAATGAAAAAAACACAGCTGTGTGTTGACAGAGATTTCATTAATCTGTGGATCAATTTGGGAAATGTTGCTGAATTAACTATTAAATCTTCCACTTCATGAACACAATATGTTTTTGTAAAGGCATCTTCAGCTTCTCTCAACAGTGCTTTGTATAAGCTTTCAACATATGAGTTTATAAACGACATTATCTTCTTAATTTTATTTTCAAGTTCGTGACTAATGTATAGAAGTGCGATTTCTCTTTATATAAGTATATTGTGTATTTGTAAGTTGTATCCCCCAACGTTGCTAGAGTCCTTGATTTGGTCTAAACGATTTTTTGTGGGTTTCTGAGGGAACAGAGGTTGTCTGTCATCTTTCCTGCCAGTCAGGCCTCGTCTCATGAATCCTTCTGGCCTGCCGCCTTGACCAGAACCTCCACTCAGTGTGGTTCGCGCAGTGGCAGAGCGTGGCGACCCCGTGAGATTAGCTTAGTGTCTGTGGAGCCGTGTGAGTTCGCGGACTGAAGAACTGTTTAACAGTGGCCCCTTCTTTTTCCTTTCAGGTTTTCTCAAATAATGATGAAGGCCTCATTAACAAAAAGTTACCAAAAGAGCTTCTCTTAAGGTAAGTGGAGATAAACTTACAGACTTCAGATTTGACTCAGTCATCAAGTTCCGAGATATCTTCTTTCTCACTGTGAGTCCATGGCCTAGAAAACCAGACAGATTAGTCTAACTGACTTTTTGTTTTTGTTTTATAGAGCTGTTCAGCTTGTTGTTAGATTTTACTTGCTCTAATCCACAGTGTACTAAGTGTGTGCATTGCATTGGTCTGGATTCTTTTGTGTCGTGGTAAGTACTGTCGCAGCCTTTAGCAGGCGCTGTAGTTTGGTGTCGGGAGCTAATCTCAGTCGCTGCCATCACTAACACCAGGAGAGATTATTGCTAAGGGTGTGAGCTCCTCAAGTCAGAGACGTTTGGATTTTTTTTCTGAAAAAATCCGTTTTTAAAATAAATGCAGTGACTGTTTTTACTGAGCCCTTGAAATTGCTCTATGAAGTGCAGCCCCTGTGACTGGAGTGTTTAACCATTTTATGTAAATGATGTGCTAAGTGACAGGGATGCTTTATAAAACAGGCTTCCTCTTCCTTGCTCTGCTGTCAATGCACGTTTAGTAAACGTTATTTTGCTTGTTATTTTAGCAAGTAAAGCTGCCCACCAACCTTTGTTTCCTCTAGTGCTCTGCAGTCATCAAATCCTCCATTAGTTTTGGATGTTACTTTTATCATTTATGACTGATGTGTGCTAGTCATTTCCAAACTACCATATCACTAATGTTCCATAAAAGAGATTTGGTGATCAAACGGGAACACTGGGCGGCAAAGCAGTTTGCTCACCATGTGACTTCTCAGCCTGCATGGCTGCAGGAGCAGCGATGCTTCTAGATGAACAGTTGTGGGGTTCAAAGTGTGGCCTGTGGAGCTCATTAATCGTCCGCAGACAGTGTGGGAAATGTCACATGCGGTAAGACAGGGACCACACAGCACGACCTGGTTCCATTCCCTGCTCATCTCAGTCTCATTTCCACATCGGGGAGTGAGTGTGAGTATGAGTATGAGTTACAAATGGGATGCGGATTTAGCTTTTTGTGTTGGTGATCACATTTCAGGGACTTCAGAGGCTGTTTCGTTGGTCATCACACGGTGTTTGAAGACATTGTGGCCAGGAGCTCACTCTCCTTAGTTCATAAAAAAGAAAATGAGCTCATGGCAGGGTCATATGGAAACTACAGCCGTTATATTTGACCTCAGTAAAGATGTTTGGATCAAGGAGAATAGTCTTCAGGGTTCTAGATGACTTCAAAGTTGACAGCGGTAGCAGGAAGGAATGTATGTCTGTCGTCTAAACACGCATGGCTGTGATCGAGCTGTTGGAACCAGTGCCTGTCCCTCCACACCTGTAGGGGACTCACCCACAGCTGCTGCGGAGCCGACTTTGGCCCCTAGGCTGGAGCAGTGTTTCGGTCTTGCTTTAAACATTCTTCTAGCACAGACATCAGACTGTAATGACAACATGTCATCTTACTCTGGGGACTCATGACCAGCTTCAGGCAGCAGCACATTAGTCATTCAACGCTGGGTGCTGTCGCCCCCGCCCTGCTGGTGAAACTGCTCTCCCAGGGCAGGGTGCTGACTTCATGTTCTTCCCTCCTGGTGTGGCTGGGGTTTACTCTGGGCTCCCTGGTGGAGCAGAGTCTGTCAGTTGACTCCCCCACCCCCCAAAAAAAGGAATTATATCACTGTTGGTGGAATTATATCACTGAACCTCTTGTTTAGACTTTTCTGGTCTTCTGAAGGCCGTGACGGAGCCCGTGTTAAGTCCTGAAGTGACATGACTGGTTATAGTGAATTACGCCTTACAGCTCTTACGTAGATCATTTCTAGAAAGACTTACCATGTGAGAGCAAGTGTTCACATGTCTCTTCCCAGATTTGCATTCCCATTCAGTTCTTTGGAATCTCTAGGGGGAAATTAAACTGCGAAGTGTTACCACTCTAGGTCTTTTCTCCGACTTGTGAGCTGTAGAATTAACTCTGACCAGCTATGGTTGTTGGCCTTTCAGTCATTCCTGCTGTTTTATTTGTCTGTTCTTCGTCATGATACCTCTCCTCTTCCCTGACTCCCCTTTCTAAGTAAAATGTTGAGGAAGGAACCCGGTTTGAGCCAGGTTACTCAACACCTTTGTCATCAGTTCACTCTACACGGCAGAATGAGGGCAGCAGAGTCTGCCTCGTGGAGCTCGTGTGTGTTGATTGTTTCTGCTCAGTTAAATGATATCATCGTGTTCTGCACTGACGTGGAGGCATTTGCTCAGACTTTGGGGTGGTGGAGATTTGGCAGACACCAGGAGTGCTGTAAAGTGATGTGTCTGTCTCTGCCCTGCTAGACCATCAGCTTATTACTAACTCCAGTGTCTGCTGCTGTGCTGGCAGAGCACGTTTGGAGCTCCGTGAATGAATGAATAAACGTGTAGGTGAAAAAGGGTGTTTTCACACTTGTGGTCTGATCAAAGCTTACTTGCTTACTTGATGTTGCAGATTTCTTTGTCACAGACATCAGTCCTACTCTTGTTGATGGCCTCTTCATCTTCAGTCTTCCGTCACTAACAGATGTGACTTCTCTGACTTAATGAGAACCTTGTTTGCTTGCAGCTCAGGTCATTTTCTCTTCTACCAGTGTGACCGCATCTGTACCCACCCTCATAAACACTGGCTTCCCTCAAGGCACGCCGTGACGTCCAGCTTCCCTTTAGAGCCACTAGTCAGGAGGACCAGCCTAACGTGCTGCTTCTCACGTCTGTCACCTGCACCCATTCGGAAGAGTCTGTGGGCTTTTTAATTTCCCTTTGATCTTATTCTGGTTTTAAGTAGACCCAGTATTATTAATTCGCAGATTGTTTCTACTATGCATTTTCAGTTTGTAACTTAACAAGCTTTTGCAAGTTTGCTTTCAGCCCAGCTTTTACTCATAAGTTGAAGGTGCTCATCTCTGCCCATCACTCACACAGCTCAAAACAGCTTTGATTTTCCTCATCCTTGGAGGCAGTTGTATGGTGCTTATAACAATGGAATATTTACTTTTGTCAGCTCTCTGTTTACTAGTTGAGTTGTACTTTCCTATGTTTGTGCTCATCAGAATTGTCTCTGAATACTTTTAGAGTCAGACTTTATGGCTGGGGATTTCGGCTGTCTCCATTCTTAGTCGTGTAGCCTTCGTTAAAGATATTCAACCCTCTGAGTCATAGTCTCCCCATTGTAAAATAGAAGTAGTAAGAGTTCTGACCTTAAGAGGTGGTTGCCAACTCTTAGAACACCTGGCATTTCAGAAATGTTAAATAAATGTTAACTTTTATTATTGTCCATTTATATCAGTTTTTGAATGCTTAATAAATACTATTCGACAGTGCAATGAATTTTAATGCAAACAATGATGAGCAAGCTCTCCTGATATAGATCTTCACTGCTGCTACTGCTGAGAGCATCTCAACAAAAAACCTGATTCCTGAGATAGCCCAGTGCTGCATTCATCAGCTTGGGTGAACTCAATCTCAGTGGATGTTACTTACTACCATTTGATCAAATTTTCAGCTACTGTGGTTTAAGCAGACTAGAGGTGTTATACACCTGCTGATTATTTTGTATTAGAGAAAAGGAAGTCTCTTGGAAGGAACCATTCCTAGGTTGAGAAAAGAAGCCTTACATGAGTCTAATTTGACCTAAAATCAGATGATAAATGTCAATATTAATTTGAACTGTGTTTTTCCCTTTATGGTTGCATTCACATGTTAATGAAAACGTGTATTAACAACTTCACAGGATCTAGAGAATGACACAAGCAGTCAGTATTTCAGAACACTCCGAGAAGACAAAGCTCTCATTAGTAATACATTGTAATGAAGAAACCTCTTGTTAGATGCATTAAGAAACATTGCCATTATGTATGCGATTTTCTTTTGTATTTAACTTTGTAGATTCACTACAACATTAAGTGCTAATAGTGTTTGTTGGCCTGATGAAAGTTTGATTGCCCCAAACTCGAGAGCTGAGCCAAATAATATTGGGCAATACAAAATCGGCCACGCAATCACATATGATTTAGCAGTTTAAATCCTTGCTAGGGAAATTTATAAAAAGACTGCTGCATACGTTTTCAGATTTCCCCTCTTCTGAAATGTGGAAATCACCCCCATGACTGTGTTTTGTGTTGCACCCCCAAGCACCACCCAGGGCTTACGTGTTGCAGTGCACCCGTGAGGGGACGCATGTCTGCTGCTGGCTTTCAGCACGCTGTGGGCTCATCAGAGACGCTTGCGTCCCTCCTGCTGTCTGTGACGCTTTTTGTATCTTCTGAGGCAGCCCGACAGGTGAAATGCTCTTGTGGGGGTACGGACTACAAATTCAAGTTTAAACATCTCTGCAGATTTTCCTTTTTTGTTCGAGGCTTTTGTTTTGTTTTTTTGGGGTGTGTGTGTGTTACCTGCCTGAGGCAGTGAAGGACTGAATTAATGTATGTTGAAATCAGATACAGAACCTAATAGGTCTGCCCCATTCATACCCGTCTGCCGTTCTGCACTATTTCATGGGGGCACCTCAACCCAGAATCATGGCAGAAGCCAGTTTTTCTCAGTTCAGGTTGGAGTTGTGCTTACTACAGTTATTATTAATTTATAAAATTCATAAAAATGAAATAAAATGTATTAGAGGTGGAACTCTGAGGTGTTGGAGCCCTTCTGGGGGTTCACTGGGGGAAGTCTTTCAAAAAACTCAGTGGACGTATTCACAGACCCCACTTCTAGGAATTTACCAGCAGACATATTCGCAACAACATGTGTGCGTGCGCACATGCAGGAGTGTATGTACTGAAGTATGTATACGGGGCGATGACTGGGTGACTGCACCTTTTTTTTTAAGGAAAGATGCAGGAATGAAGGCGAGTAGACAGGCAGGCAGGAAGGGCGAGGAGGAAGAAGCCTTTGTTTTATTTAGTTGTTCACGTTGGTTGTTCTCCTGGCCCTGGCTCTTGAACTCAGGACCTTGGGATGTATGTGGACTATGTTCAGGGTGTACGAGACTGCTAGACCACCAGGGCGAGCCACCTTTTTTTTTAAATTATAAATTGGAGTACAAATTGGATTACTCATCCTTGCTTAATGATACACTTCATCACTGATCCATCAAGTTAACATACAGAACTTTGTATTTATGACTTCTTGTTTAACGCTTTTAATGTTAAATATATGTTAACTAGATACTAAAATATAATATTGCTCCTTTATTAATTTTATAAAGAAAAACGTGATTTTTAAAATTGTAGTAACTTTGATTTTACACACTATAAATAAACTGTGTGCAGTTTCCCCATCCTCAGATACATGTCAGCACCCCTGCCCTCCACCAGGTCACCAAGGATTCTTCCCCAGTGTCCAAAGGGCTCCACCACCACTTGTCCCCACCACTGTCCCATCTCCTACTGGTGGCCTCAGTTCTATTGCTAGTATCTAAGGGTTGGTGTTTTTGTTTTTTTTTAAATCTGTTCCTGTTCATTTTTTTTTAGTATGAGTGAAATCATCTGGTATCAGACTTTCTTCTTTTGACTTATCTCACTTAGCACCATCCCCTCTAGTTCCACCATGTTGATTCAGGATTTCATCTCTTTAAGGGCTGTGTAGTGTTCCATTGTGTGTATGGACCACATCTCTTTATCCGTTCATCCGACCGTGGGCAGTTAGGTACTTTCCACACATGGCGTCCTTTGAGATACGTTTTTCACTAAAAATCGTTATGCATGTGGTGCTGTGTGGTTATTTGCTCATTTATTTTGACTGCCATGTAATCTGTTGTGTGAGTACTGTAGCAGAGCTCACGAATTGATTCTTTCCTTGGCGAGTACTTAGACTTCCAGTGTTTTATTAATAAAAGCTGTTTCGTATGAACATCCTAGTACAGATGTTGTAACAGTTTCTCTAGCAGTGATTTGCTGGGGGTCATAGCTACTTAACTTTGTGTTGTGACATTAGCTTGTTTTCCTTAAATGGTCTTACAAGTTTCCGCAGTACTAATTGCTGCTAGGACAGTCAGCCCAGTCACCCCTTACACACTGTTGACAGGCCTTCATTTTTGTGGGAGAAGTAGCATCACGTTGTGCTCTCGATTACAGCTGATCTGCATTCTAGTCAACTTGTTTATCAGGCACGTGTATTTTCTCTTCTGTGAAATGCCCGCTTATATTTTTTTGCTTGTTGGGTAGTTTCTTGTTGATTTGTTAGTGGTTTTTTATATTCTCAGTACAATCTTTGTCCTGGGATTAATGTGTTTTCTCCATTTGTAACTTGGTTTGTCTTCTTTTAAAAAGAAAAAAAGGGTCATAAAGAAAAAAATTTGAAGGAAGGAAAGAAGAGGAAGAGGAGGTAATTTTTTAGATTTATTTTTGGTGGTTCCCCCTCTGGCACTGACTGACCCCTGAGCCACCAGAGCCGGCTGTTTGTTCATTCTTTAAGGCATAGTTTGAGGAACAATCGCCTTTATGAAGTCAAACTCTTCTATCTTTTATAGTTGTGTTTTTTTGTGTTTTGTTAAGGCGCATCTTCTGTACCCAAGGACAGAGATATTCATATATATTTTCTTCTGAAAGTTTAAATATTTTGTTTTTGATATATCAGTTTTTAATCATGGTGTTATGGATCTTTATGTCATATATGAGATAGGGATGCATTTTAATGTTCTTTTCCATGTGGATAATTTTCCCAGGTTCTTTTGTTGAATGACCCTTCTTGCTTCCAAAGAAATGCCATATTACCTGTGTCATTTATTCTAAAATATATATATTCTAAAATAGAGTCTTTATTCCACATATTTTCTGTTGAGGAACTTGAATTATTTGACCTGCAGAATTTCTCACAATCTGGGTTTTGCTTATGTTTCCTTTATCTTTTGTATTTCTTGGAAATTGACAGGTGAATCCAGATCCCTGTTAAGATGGAGATCCTATTTCTTTAGTAAGATTTTATTTTTATTTTCACCCTAACCTCAGGCTTGAACCCGGGTCCCTGGGATATGTGGCCTGTACTCTTGGCCGAAGGCAGTTCCCGAAACTGCTGCTCGACCAGGGCATGCTGAGATACTTTTGAAATGTTACAAATCTGTGAACTTAAACAGAGTTGACAATTTTCAATCCATTGCAATGGTTACCTTTATTGTGGTTCAGGTGTCTGATCTTTGGCTCCTGGGTCCTTCCACACGGCACTAGCAGCTTTGACGCCTCCCTTCCGGATAAGGAACAGATGCACCCGGCTCGTTTTATATCACCCCCCGCCCCCCAGCCTCGAACCAAGTGCTTCCTTAAAAATATTGGCTTCTTTTCATGAGAAACAGTACTCATGTTTACAATTTGGCTGCTAAAGTTGATAATGATGATTGGTTTGGGCATTGTTTTGAGGCCTTTGAGTGCACTGAAATACCCATATACACAAGATAGTCTTGATTTCATATTGATTTTACCGATTCAGATTCAGAGCTCTAAGCTATTGATTTTTTTAAAAAAATGAACAGTGCAGGCAGGAGCGCAGGTGAGCAGGCAGGCAGGAAGAGAGGAGGAAGAAGCGCTGTATTGTATTTAGTTGTCCATACTGTTTGTTCCCCTGCCCCTGCCCCGTCCTGGGACACAAAACCGGGACCTCGGATGTGTGTGGGCTGTCTGTGGACTGCACCAGCCCCTATTCCACAAGGACACGCAGCCGAAGTTGTGACTTAACTTCATCCATCTTAAACGAGTATCTCCTTTCTTCCACAGCGGTAGCCTGGTTCTGACATAGGACATTAGAGAATTAGAATGTCCTAAAGCTTGTTTGCTTTATTCTACATGTTTCTCTGGCATAAAACATTGTATATTAGAAAAGGGAGGTATATTTTAATATCCTATTCAGATAATAGTGGGTATTTTATTTGATGTGCCATCAAAACTTCTTAAAGATGTTTCTCTTTGGAATCTAAAAGCAAGGAAATCAACTCTTTATGCTCTTTCATTAAACTCTATTTGTCTTTACACTTTGAATAGTTTATTCCTATTCACAGTGGATTTTGAACTGCCATGAATTGGTCCCTTGGAAACTGGGAGTTCACTGAGTCGTATTGATCTTCCTACTGGTGACACTTCCCATGATAGAATATGAAAATAGCACACTCATCAGTATGATCATTGATCTCGTCATAAAGTCTTTAAGATTTGGGATACTGACAGTTGACAGCACCCAGACAAGTTTTCCAAAATTCTGATTTTTTACTCGAAAGCTTAAAATTTATCCCTGGCACAATTTTCCTTGATGTGACAGGTGCACTGGCACGTGACAGCTGCCACGTGCCCTCGTCAGTTACCATAGTTTATGTCACTTAGTCCTTTCATGTGAAAATGTGTCTCATGAGTAAAATGCCAGCTTGCAGCTTCAACAACTGCTCCACACCCCCCCCCCACAAAAAAAAAAGCTCTTTGTGTAGACTCCCACTGGGGGGTCAGGATGGCTACGGAAGGCTTCTATCTGCTTTGTCAGCTTCGTTCCTGGGTGTCATTGAGAATGGGATTTTTTTTCCCCTCTATTTCATTGTTTATATATCAGAATACTGCTGATTTTTATGTGTCAATTTTACATCCTGCCACTTGGCTGTGTTCATTTATTGTTCCCAGCTGTGTTTTGGTGGAGTCTAGGATTTTCCAGGCATATTTTGTCGTCTGCAGATAATGGTAGTTTTATTTCTTCTTTTCCAATTTGGATTCCCTTAATATGTTTTTCTGGCCTCACTGCTTGGGCCAAGATTTCCAGAACTGTGTTGAATAGTAGTGGTGACAGAGGGCAGCCTTGTCTTCTTCCAGATTTTAGGGGGATAGGCTCTCAGTTTTTCATCATTGAGTATGATGTTGGCTTCGGGTTTCTCATATTGCTTTTATTATGTTATATTCCTTCTGTTCCTGTTTTGGCAACAGTTTCTATCATGAATGGGTGTTGAGTCTTGTCAAATGCTTTTTCTGCATCTATTAACATGATCATATTTTTTATTTTCTCTTTGTCGACGTGATGTTTTTCATTGATTTTGTGTATGTTGCACCATCCTTGCATCCCTGGAATAAATCTCACTTGATCATGGTGCATTATTATTATTATTATTTTTATTATACTGTTGGACTCGGTTTGCCAGGGCTTTGCATCTGTGCTCACCCATGAGTTTGGTCTGTATTTGTCTCTCTTGGTGCTGTCTTTGTGTCTTGGGAATCAGGGTGATGACGTCATAGGGTGTATTTGGGAATTTTCTCTCCTCTTCAATTTTGTGGAAGAGTTTAGGGATGATGGGGATTAGTTCTCCTGTGAATGTCTGGTGGAGTTCGCCAGCAAAGCCATGTGGACCTGGGCTCTTGTTGTTTTGGAGATTTTCGATTACTGCTGCAATTCCTGGGCTTCTGATTGGTCTGTTCAAGTTGTGTCTTTTCTGGTTCAGCCTTGTGAGGTTATAGGAATCTAGAAGTCTGTCAATTTCTTCATGACTGTCAAATTTGTTGGCATATGATTACTCATAAGTCTCATGATCTTTTTGCATTTTTATGGTGTTAGTTGCAATCTCACCTCTTTCTGATCTGTTATTAGAGTTTTCTTTGTTTATCTTTGCTTGCATGCCTTTTGTTAGATCTAAAGTATTGTTATTTGTAGGTGCTATTTATTTTTTAAAATTTCAACGTTCAGTTGTTTCTAATGAATATAATTTCCAGTTGTTGCTAACGTATATAAATAAGTGATTTTTATGTCAGCTTTATAGCCAGAAAACTTGCAACTAAATTCATTTAGTTCTAGCACTGCATAGATGCTTTTAACATTTTATATATACGCACATGTCATTTGAAAATGATGAGTTTGTTTTCCTGTTTTAATTTTCATATCTTTATTGCCTTGCTGCAGTAGGCAAAGTCTCCAGGACAGTGTTAAGTAGATGTAGTATTAGTGGACATCTAGACTTTATTCATGAATATTTTACCATTAAGTGAAATATCTTTTGTAGATCTCCTTCATCTCATTCAAGAAAGTTCCATCTTAGTCCTAGTTTTGTCATGAATGCATGTTGAATTTTGTGAAGTGTGTTTTCTGCACCTACTAAGACTACAGCGATGCTCAAATATATACAGCAACCTTACGTATGAAATAAACTCCATTTGGTTACGATGATTAGGCTTTTTATATATTGTGATTGCTACATTTATACATCTATATTCACAACAAACATTGACCTGTAACTTTATTTTCTTACATCTTCGTTCTGTTTGGTATTAGAATTATGTTGTCCTTAAAACTCCCCTTTAGCCTCCAAAGGAGAAATGAGGGGTCACCACTGCTGGTGTCATGAGCATTAAATGGATAATAAGGAATATCATAAACAGTTCTGTCTGTAAATTTGATAACTCAGATGAAGTGAACTAATTCCTTAAAAGAAATACTCAAAGCCCACGCTGTAGAAATAGATGAATGAATAGATTTTTAACTATTAAATAAAGCCCAAGATCCAGATGTTTCTTTGGTGAATTCTACCAAACATTTACAAAAGAAATGATATCTGTTCTTTACAGTGCTGTCTATGAAACAGAAGCAGATATTTCCTTCTGTGAAGTCTAGCGTCTCTAAAACTAAACCCTGATAAAGACATGACAGAAAGGAAAACTACAGGCCAGTGTCTGCCTCTCATGAACACAAATGCAAAAATCAACAAAATTTTAGCAAATCAGTATATAAAAAGAACTACATTCCACAATCAAGTACAATTTATTTCAGTTATACAAGGATGCGTCTGTAATAAAAAAATCAATGACTGGTAGTCCATCACATCAGTGGGATAAATAAGAAAAAATGTACATGGTCACATCAATAGATGTGGAAAAAGCATTTTACAAATTCTAACACACTTTGTTAAAACTCATTAGACCAGGAATAGAGGGCAACTTACTCCATTTGATCAAGAATATCTACAAAAATCCTACAGCTGACAACCCCAATTAGAATATCACCAAGTTATTTTGTAAATATTGACAAACTCATTCTCAAGTTTATATGGAATGACAAAAAACTTTAAAAAGCCTACAACATTTTGCAGAAGAACAAAGTTGAGAGACTGACATCACTCAATTTAATGGTAGTATAAAGCTACAATAACCAAAACAGTATGGTACTGGTGAAAGAATAGATAAATAGATAGTGGAACAGAACAGAGGACCCAGAAATAGAGCCACACAAATGAAGTCAACTCGTCTTCAACAGAGGAACAAAATCAGTTCAGTGGAGAAAGTATGTCTTTTTCAACAAATGATAGAATGAGTGGACATCTATATGCAAAAACAAAAGTGGAAAACATATCCATAAATACTGATAGCAGAGTTACACATGATCACCAGGCTGGGAGCGACCTGGTTGCTACTTAAGGACTTAGATACATGCTGAAACAAGCTGTGTTCCAATGGGATCTTTTTCCACAGTAGAAGGTAATGAGCTGTCACGTCTGTAACAGTCACGAAGGAACGTTGAATACATATTCCTAAGTGAAGCAGACTAGTCTGAACAGCTACATACCACATGATTCCAGTTCTATGACATTCTGAAAAAGGCAAAACTCTGGAAATAATAAAAAGATCGCTGGTTGCCGGGATTTCTCCAGATGGAGGAGGAATAGGTGGAGCACAGCTGACTTTTCGGGCAGTAAGCTATTCTGTATGTTACTGTAATGTCAGAACCATAGAACTAACTGTACAATACAAAGAGTGAGACTTCATACAAGCTGCAGACTTTAGTTAATGAAAATCTGTCAGTGTTAGTCCATTCATTGTAACCACACTAAGGCAAGATGATGGCCAGAGGGGAAACTGTGTGTTGAGGGGAGGGGGATATACGGGAACTCTGCACAATCTGCTTTTGTTTTTTTGAGTTTCCATATTTAATGAAATGACTTGGATGACGTGCATTTCCGTGACACCAGTTCTTACAGTCTTTGGAGACGTGTGTCTCAGTATGGGAGCGTGTTGCTTCAGTCAGTGTGATTCTCGTGTCTAAGGTTGTGGTTTCCATACCGGGCGCTCACTGCAGTCAAGCTGCTGCTCAGTTGAAGCAGTGCGTGTGGTCCGCGCCTGAGAGGAAGCTGCTGTCTGAATGTCCAGGGCTGTGGCACTCGCGGGCTTGGGCGCTCAGGCCAGGCGACTTGGGTTCCAGTCTGGCGCCTCTGTTAATCCTGCCTGGCCTGGGGAGGCTCCCTGATCCGTGACATGGAGATAAACCAGGCTCCTCATCGAGCGTTGTTGCCACAACTAAATGGCTAACGTACAACGTGGCAGCGTGGCGTGCAACTCAGTGTTAGCTGCTTTTCTTACAATCAGTGTCACTGTTACCAAGAGGCGGTTTGGTTCGTGGGTCGCCAAGTGAAGCACTTACTATGGACTTTGCAGAGAAACTTCGGTGGCTTCATCTTCACCCTCGGCGTGTGCTGTAGAAGCCAGTGCCAGCGTCGAAGAGGGTCTTGCTGCCCCGCATTCATTTCTCTGGTCGGTCCTTGGACTTCTAGGGAGCTGACCGCCAATTGCGACTCGTTGTATAATTTCCTGTGACTCAAAACACTGACACTTGAGGTGGAGGGGTCGGTGGGACTGGACGCATTTCACACCGGAAATGCGTCACATACGCACACGTTACGTCTAATATGAAGTGTGTATTTAATACACTATAATTTTATATAAATTACTGTATAATATGTTAAGCATATTCACATATACATTATGTATCGATGAAAACACATGTACGCATGTGCGTGCGTGCAAGTAGATAAACATTCTTAACCACCGGCATTTCCATGCAGAGTCCTCACACGTCTCAAGCCAGTGCAGCTTGTCTTCTGCTTTTCACCAGAAGACTGGGGCCGCTCTTGTGCGCCGGCCTGTGTCCCTCTCTCGCCCTGGGCGCCGCTCTGCGGTTGTGGGTCTGCTGTCCCGCCCAGCCCCTGGGTCTTCTGCCCGACCTGACGTTACCTCCGAAGACCCTCGAAGGCGGCCGTCTGGCTGCTCCTCCTCCTCCCCGGCGCACACTCCTACTTCCTTCCAGGACTGCGACTGTCGCAGTCCTGCGACTGCCCGAGCCCGGCTCTGCCCTTGTCTCCCGAGGAGCTGTGTCCGCTCCCCGCGGCAGGACGCCGTGATGCCGTGACCCCGCCGCGCCCCGCCGCGCCTTGTCGCTGCCTCGCCTCCCGGGTGGCGTTACTGAGGTCCGCTACGTTTTTGTTCTCTTCTCTCTGCTGTCCTTCTCCCCATCTTTCCATCTTCGCTAACTTCTTGGCTTTTACCAGGAAAAAAGTCGCTTACAGACCTTGACAACTAATGAGCTGTCATCTTTCTGCCCTAAGTGCGCACGATAAAGCCACATGCGTTCGTCACAGAGCTTCTCCGGGCCCAGCTCTCTGAGACTCCGGCCTCTGAACCTGTTGGGCACATCAGACACCAAAATGGGCTTGAGCTGTGTGCTAGGGACATGCAATTTGGAAGGAGCTGGCTCTCACCAGTCAGTGCTGGGAGACCAGAGAGCTGGTTTCCAGTAGAACTGATCATGACCTACCACCCATGCCCTGCTCAGACTGACGGACATCAAAGTCAATGAGTTCTGTTTTAAGGAGTTTCATATAGTGTGTCTAAAACAACTTTGCACTATGAAGACATTTAATATTTCATAGTGGTAATGTAACATTATAGTGCCAATGGTGTGTTGCAAATTAAGGGATCTTGAAAAGTCTTACAATAGATCCAGATGGTGCATTATTAGATTTTATCTTTCCCAGTTATTCATGTTAACAGCATCTCATTTTTGTGTTTTTTTCCTCTCTTCCTAGAATATTTTCCTTCTTGGATATAGTAACTTTGTGCCGATGTGCACAGATTTCCAAGGTAGTGTATTCACCAGATTTTTAATCAATAAACGTCAAGTTTAATTATAATCTGGATGAGTTTTAGTTCCAATAAAGTTAAAATGAAAATGTCATCTTTTGCATTTTTATCATTTGACTATCAGCTTAATATATGTCAATGATTCTTTGTCTGAATAAATGGATCACTTTCACCCAGCTCTCTCCCTTTACCCCCACCTGCCCCCAGGCCTGGAACGTCTTAGCCCTGGATGGCAGCAACTGGCAGAGAGTAGATCTCTTTAACTTTCAGACAGACGTAGAGGTGAGTCAACCTTGTTCAAGCGAAAAAGACTAAAATACAAGCAAGCTGATTACTTTTTCTTTTGCTGCATTTAGATTTAATTAAATTATTAAGTGCCACAGTGGAACGGGGAGTGGGAAAAACATGGAAGGTATTTATGGGTATCAGGATCAAAATTCTGCTTGTATTTTATTTTTTGCTCTGTATCAGTAACCGATTACTTTTCCCTCTTGTTTGTGTTTATAATCTGAATTTTACCACTGAGCTTTTTAAAGCCTCACACCTGCATTCGACACCTGGTTTAATGCCTTAAACTTAGGAGACTCTTGTCAAATATTTATTGATCTGAAAGATTCACCGAGAATTCAAATTCAGCCTCAGGCATGGAGACATGGAAGAAACCCGGACCCAAGGCGCGAGGCTGGAGATCTGGGTGTCTCTCTGGTTCAGCCACGTAAGCCAGTTTCTCAGGGCCTTGGTGTGATTGTCTATAAAATAAAGAAGCAAATAATCTCCAGCGCCTTTTACAATTCCAGGATTCTAGTGAACTTATCTGGAAATATGTAACTTATCTCCATTTAAGAATGTGACCAAATGAGAAAAGTTTTATAAACAACTGAAATGTTAAATCCCAACTTCCAACCCCCAGAAAGAGACATAATAAGAAGCACTGCGCACAGCAGTTGTCTAGAGCAGGGTCAGGAGATCCGAGGTCTGCTGTCTGCCCTGCGTTAGGAAACTTACTCCCAGTTTCACCAGCTCAGTTCATCATGTATGTGTTCGTCAGTAGTTTCTTTCTAGGTGTGTGTTCTGTGTCCCTTTGGGTAAGGAAGTGAATGTATCGAACAGTGAAGTGGGTCCAGGCAGCTCCCCGTCAGTCACTGCCTGGCGCAACCCGGGAGGCTGAGGCGGTGTGGCCCCTTCATCCCTTCTCTGGGCTCTGCTGCTGGAGTCACCCACACGGGTGGGGCTGAGCGCAGGGTGTCTTAGTTGTTCCCTGTCCCCTTGTGGCGCCCTGAGCAGGGCCGGGGCAGAGACCTCTGGGCCTCATACCCAGCCTGGAAAAAGACTCTTGTTCTTGACGGGGACGGTGGCCCCTGAGTTAAGGACTCTTTCAGGCTCTATCCAGATTTAGTCACAGTTATTACAGCAATGCCCACCAAACATGCTGACATTCCTTCTCAGGCACTGAAATTCTTCAAATGGCTGGTCTCTATATCTGTGTTATTATGATGTTCTTAGTCATGTTGAGAAGGGTAAATTGTCAGACTTGTAGTCATTTTTACTGACCACAGGAGAGCCATTGTTTAAAATAAAATTTGCCAAAGTTTTTCTTGGGTTTTATTGTTATTTTTTGATGATTTTTCTAAACTATGTACCTTTTTGGAAAGCATATTAAAAACTTTTCAGTTGAGCTGTGAAAAAATACCATTTCAAGTAAATAGCATTACTTGAGCATTCCTTGATTTCATAGTTTTACCTGATTGCAACTCTGTAAACATGTTGCAGAAATGTTGAGTATGGAAGTATTGAAATACTTAGCAGTTCTATAAAGAATCATGTGAAAATCTGAAAAATAGCTGGTGTCAGAGCTTCAGTCCAGTCTAATGCTGTTTAGTTCCCTTTGGGACCAGCACCCTCAATCTAGGTTCCCCATATTCTCAAAGTAGCCCTGGATACTCTGCCTGGCATCTGTGGATAAATCAGTGGTCTCAAACACATGTCCTTTGGGATGAAAATGCGATTTATGGGTATGTTGAGAGAAGGCGCGAAGTCCTTTCTAAAATGCACACCAACAGCGTACTGCCTTAATGGGTAATATATAGACTCACAGGTTTGAATTTTGTGCTTGGAAAGGATTTTTCTTTGTTTCCTCTTATTTGGAAAAAAATGGAGCAGAAAATCTCTTATGTGATTTTTTTTTTTAATTTCAGTACAGAAGTTATTCCCAAAGGAAATGAAGAGTAGCAAGCTTACATAAATGTGATTAACTTGAAATGGAGAAAAATAAGTTGCGTGTTCCATTTGTAGACATTGGAATGCAGGCTTTTTTCTGTTTTATCTAGTACTAGAATATTTATCTTGAATTTCCACGTAAAAATCTTGTCTCTCCCTTCCTCCCCAATGGAAAGACATTTATTTTGTGCTTGTCTGGGATTTTGTTTCAAAAAGTAATGACTAATTTAGGTAATGCCAACAGAGCATAAATAAGACTGCTGACAATATCAGCATTCAGCGTTTCATCCTAATGGAGGTGTTAGCCAGGTAACTGCGCGAGCCCTGCTCCTGTGACGTGTTGACGTGTCCTCGTGAGTCCTTGGTGCTTACAGTCCAGTGCCCCCGTTGCTGCTTTGTAACGAAGATAATAATATTAAAAACACAGTGGCCTTCTGCGTGTTCCCCACCCTGTGGAGGTCGAAGCAGTTGTGCAGAACGTACAGGCTTTTGAATCAGATAAACCTGTTAGAACCCAGCTCTGCTACTCACTGAAGTGTAGCCTCGCAGCTTAAACATTGTATTTCTTTAAGTATTGATCAGCATCCACAGAGAGACAGATCCAGTAGGACGTGTGTAGAGTCAGGTATGCAGAGAGCTTTAGGACAGCAGTCGGTCACCTGATGGTGGGAACTGAGAGCCTCCCGTCCGCAGGTGGTGAGCTGCGCACCAGGAGGGCCATGGCAGCTCCATTTTGAATCGAGGGCCTTTGCCGAGCAGAACTGAGAGTTCAGGTTCCGGTCTGAAAACTGACAGATTCAAGACTCAAGAACAACCTTTGTTTCAGTCAAGTCCAAAGACCAGAAAAGACCTGCATCCCAGCTTAAACACTCCAGCAGGACCTCTCTCACCCAGGCTGTTGTTTTATTCAGGTCTTCAGCAGATTGGATGAGGCCTGCTCACGTCAGGGACAGCAGTCTGTTTACTTACTGGATTCCTTCACTGTTACTCTCATCCAGAAGTACCCTCGCCCGCAATATGTATGGCCAAATGTCTGGGCGCACGGTGACCCACTTAACACGCCAAGTTAATTGTCACATGGCCCCCACCTTGTCAACTTAGTACTCACACATCTCCTTAAATCCTGCATAATCTCCAAGTAAAGATTATAACATAATCTTGTGATTTTGACCACCTGTGTGATACAGCTGTCCCATGTACAGCCAAAAATACGCCAACCACGTCTTTGGAAGAGGTAAGGTCCTTGGGTGATGTTCACTCCTTTTCACAACCTGTGCCTTAAATACTCTGATGGAGAATGAAGAATATTTAAGTACTGTGGTATCAATGCAGTGTGCATCATGCTACATGATGGGGCAGGAGAGGGAAACACCCTTGTTCTGTACCCACACAGCAAACAGACAAAAGTGCTGCTGACAGTCTTTGTTTCTGTAACTGGTCGCATGCTCATGGCGGTTACTTAAAACTGCCTTCTGCTACCAATTCTCTCTTCCCTTTGTCTTCAGCGAGCACCTGAGCTGTGGTTCTTTACCTGATCGACTGACCCAAACTATCATTCCTGAAGCGTCTGGGCCATTGTCCTGCCCGGTTGGCTTGCTGCAGCGTTCCGTGCACTTTAATTACTCACAAGGCACAGTGGCAGTAAGACAGCCTGCGGATCTCTGTCAGTTGAGACACATTCTGCCTTACATTTTAGAGCGGTCAAGGCCAACGAGCCATAGCAGATCTAAGAGAGTGTTAAAATCTTCCCTGAAAGAGTGAAAATGCTTAATATGCATTTTTTTCCTCCTCTTAATATCTCTGTCAGTACCCAGCAAGCATTCTATTTGAGAGCACAAGTTCCTTTTCTGAAGTGAATCCCCTCTTAGTGGGTTTGCTAAGGAGGAAGGGGGAGGGAGCTTTTCCAATATGTTTCGCACTCTCAGAGTGGCAGAGTTTAGCCAACATGGGTTTTTCCCCAATTTTTTAATTGCAGTAACCTTGTTTTACACATTAAAATAAGCTCACATGTGTGGGTTCCCCATTCCCCAGATACATGTCAGCACACCCTGCCTTCCACCACATCCCAAATTCTTCCCCACTGTCCTGTGGGCTCCGCCACCAGGTTTCCTTTTGAAGTGACATTGTTTTAGATCTCTGCTCAGCAGCCGGTGTTCACACAGCCAGTCTCAAAAAGCCTCGTCATTGGTGAAGTAGCTTTGAACCCTGGGGAGGGGAGACCTGAATTCAGGGTTAAGGCATTCAGAGTGTAGTGTGCGCAGTTTTGCTGTTGGTGGTGCTTTTGTTTTTCACTACTTGGTACTTGAACTGAAAACCCTTTTTTCACTGCTGTGGCCCAGTGTGTGCTGGGGATGGGAGTGGTACCCTCGAGGAATGCTCCAAAATATCTCTCATACACCTGCAAAAATATGTAGTCAGTTCCTAAATTTCAGGCCATGGTGTTATGAGAGAAGCAGCATGAAAAAACAAGATTTTCCCCCTAACTTTCTTGATTCAAGGGTCGAGTGGTGGAAAATATATCAAAACGATGTGGCGGATTCCTGAGGAAGCTCAGCTTGCGAGGCTGCATCGGCGTTGGGGACTCCTCCTTAAAGTAAGTTGGACCTGGGGCAGGTCCCCCTGGCGTGGCGGCTGATGGTTTTACAGCAGAGTAGACACAGCACATGATGCTCTTTTCTTCAGTTAAATTCTCTCGTGGTAGCTGCTTAGAGGAGTGAGAGATCCTGACCGGGACTCAGCTCCCCTGGGTTAGACACTGAGCCCCAGGCTGTTAGGGGTGTGACCTTGAGAAAACCCATGTCCCGTCCCTGAATGTCAGTTCTCTCCTGCACACGGGAGGCACTTACAGCCTCTGCCGGGGATGTCGCAGGTGTCAGACGAAAGAGTACACATGACAACACACGTTCTGCCATTCACTTTTGTGCTGTTTGCTGTACACTTTCCATCCTCGTTTCCTTCTTACGATGGCCGGTATCCTCATATAACTTGTACTAATTGGCAAAATACTTATTTTTAAAACTTTATCTTGGCATAACCTGGAATTTTGCTGACTCACAATGGTGTGATTCTTGCATTTGTTTTATCATAGTTATCAGTATATCCTGTTTGACCACATGCTTACCCTGCTCTGAGTGGATAGCCATTCACTTTTGGAAATGTTCTGAATCTCCTGTTCAGAACATGGTTTGAGCTTTTTCTAGAGACAGACATGATTAGAGCCTTTATGTTCTTATCCTGTGGCCTCTAGTATTGAGATTGGCAAGTTATGACACTCACTGCCCCCTCGGATCTTGAAACTGACCTTGTCTCTTGCAGGCTGTTTCAAGCATCTCCACGGTGCACGCCAACTGCAGACCGCCAGCCAGTAAGGCTGTGCAGGGTGCGCAGTGAGTGCAGACGCTAGAACGTGTAAGGGAAGCATCTCTTACACCATTGCTAGGAAAATGGATTCATAATTATTTTATAAGAATCAGAACTTTAAATGTTATGGAAGAAAGTAAAAATTAAGAAATTCAGAGAATCATCAGATTTTCTCCTGCTTCAAAAACTTTGTAAACTACTAAAATGGGTTCTCTTTTAATAGGAAGCTTTAATGTACTTACAGGTTTGAAGATAATTTACAATAGAGAGCATAAATCTAATAGTGGGCACACCCCTGTGACTCAGCAGCTAAGGTGCATGTCATCTAAAGTCCCAGGACCTGTGTTCAAGACTTGGGGCTGGGGTCAAGGAAAACAAAAAAATCTAATAGTGCCTCCATAAAATAAATGTGATATGTGGGTTGTCAGAGAGTATGTCAAAGAGATACATGATATTTAGAGATAGGGTATTTAGATGAAATCTACATGTTAATATCTACACAGTTTAATACATGAATACCATATTATTGTGAGAAATAATAAGTATAATCACAGAATTAGAACTCATTATATATAGTGAGTTATTTTGGTTGGAGAGGAGCTATTCATTTACAATGGCTTATGGGGCCTGTCCTATACAAGGCACTGTTTAGGCAATGGAATATAGTAGCAATCAAAATGGAGTAATTTAAAATCTATTACTAATGCGTGTATATGCTCTATAACTCCATCACTATGTATGAAGTCATGGATTTTTAACAGCTATATTTAAACATAATTGAGATACAATAAACTGTACATATTTAAGGTACGTAATTTGATTAATTCTGTCATATGTACATACCTATGAAACCAGCACTATAATCGAGTCCTTTTAATTTTAGCCATTTTTAAAAAAATAGATTTTATTGAAAGGGTATTGCATTTTAACATTAACTTGTTTGAGGAATACATAATTGCAAATTTACATCTGTATATAACATAATAGAGGAAGAAAAAGAGAACAACAAAAAAAGAGAAGAAATGAAGCGAGCTATGAAGGAAATGAAGAACACGCTAGCTGTTCTAGAGAACTCAGTAGAGGGCTCAAGAGCGGGATGGACGAAGCCTCCAGTAGAGTCAGGGAGCTAGAAGACAGGGCAGAGGATGCACTCAAGCAAAGTAGCAAAGAGAAAAAGAAAGCAAAGAGATAGAGATAACATTCGAGACCTATGGGATGACATGAAAAGGAACAACGTTTGCATCATAGGGGTCCCAGGAGGAGGAGGAGAGAGAAAAGGGGGCAGAAACTGTATTTGAAGAAATAATAGCTGAGAAGCTCCCTAACCTGAGGAATGACCCAGAGCTAAAGTTCCAAACAGAAGAAACCCAAACAGACCTATCCAGGACACATTGTCATTAAAATGTCAAAAATACAATATTGAATATAGTAAAAGTAGACTTTCTAGCGAAGTTCTTGATCTTAAGGGACAAGCATTTAAGTATAAAAAGTTGTTTTTGTAGATAATTAAATTGGGGTACTTTCTTCCCATGCCTAGTTTACTGAGATTTTGTTTGTTTTTTAATTCAGAATGGATGTTAGATTTTGTCATGTGCTCTTTCTGTTTAGATGATCATTTGGTTTTTTATTATTTAGTGTGCTAGTATGGTAAATTGCTTTTTAAAAATTAAAAAATAACTTTTTTCTTTAAAGGAAAAGCACCAGCAGGAATGAAGCAGACAGTCAGGGAGAGAGAGGAGGGAGAAGCATTGTATTTTATTTACTTGTTTATCTTGGTTGTTTCCTGGGTCCCCAGGTCTTGAACTCTTGGGATGTGGATTGCACCTAGTAAACTAAACTGCTAGGCCACCAGACACACTAAATTACTTTAAAAAAATTTATAACCAAACTTCCATCTCTGAGATAAACCCACTTGAGTCATCATGCATTATGTTTTCCATAGAGTTGAGTTCTTTTTGCCAGCACACCGCACATTGTTTGTTCTGTGTTCATGGGGGCTGCTGTCACGCGGTTCTCTGGCACTTTTTCTGCTTAGACACAAGGTAATACGGTCTCACAGTCAGAACTAGAAAGTGCTCCTCCTCTTCAGTTTTCTGAAAGAGCGCAGGCAGACATTGTTTTGGGTTTTGTTGTTTGGTGGGACTCACCACTGAGGCCGTGGGCCAGCATGTTTCTTCTGCAGAAGGTTTTTAACTACAGATTTGGTTTTTAAATATATATAGAACACTTCGGATTTCACACAGATATTGTCAGAATGTCAGTGAAGATGGCTTGATCAGCACTCCACCTAGTTGACCTCGTCAATGCTTACAGAATACGCCACCCCTCAGCAGTGGATGCACCTTCTTTCCAAGTGTGCAGACATTCCAAGACAGATCAGATGCTGGGCCCAGAATAAGTCTCAGTGCAACTAAAAGCATTCAGGTCTCATGACAGAACTGTTCTGATCTCAGTGCAACTAAATTAGAAGTCAGTGACATATTGGATATCTGGAAAATGCCCAAATATTTTGAAACTAAGTAATACACTTCCAGATAACCCCTGGGTCAAGGACGAGCTCATACGGGGAGTTGGAATGCAATCTGAATGGGATGAAAATGCAGAGAAATGCTAGTTTGTGGAAGGCTTACTCAGTTAGGATTTCAGGAAAACTTTAGCACAAACCTAAAGATCTCAAAGCAATTAACTCCACCTTCCACTTTAAGAAATGAGAAGCAAAGAGCAAATAAATGGAAGCCAGCATAAGTAAAAGAGAGAATAATAGAGATAGAGCAGAAGTCCGTGAAGGAGAAAACAATGGACAACAACAACAACAAAATCAGTGAAACCAGGAGCTAGTTCTTCCAGAATATCAATAAAATCAATAAACCTCTAGCCAGATTGACCAGGAAAAAATGCTAAAATTACCAGTATCAGGAATGAGAAGAAGAGCTGTCACTGCAAACTTTGCAGATATTGAAATAATAAGAGGATATTATAAACATCTTTTCCCAGTTCAAGAATTTCATGAAATGAACAAATCCTTTTAAGGGAAAAATACACAGACGTTTACAACTTTTTCTTTCATTAATCGAATCTGCCTTTAATCCCATCCAGTAAATGTTCATGTCATCTCTTGTGATCTTTATATCATTTGGGTCTTGTCTTTCTTGCTTTCTTTTCTTAAGGAAAGCAGGCAGGAGAAAGCGGGGTGAAGAAGAGGCATTTTTATTTATTTGTTCATTTCTGGTTGTTCTGGCCCTAGATCTCTGGACTTTATGTGGCCTTCACCCCACATGCCAACTTAGCACTGGAGCCGCCAGGGCGTACCCCCTTTTTATGTCTTTCAGGTCTCTGTATAACATTTAACCCTTAGTCTATATACAGTTAAGCAGTTGCATCTTTTCTTGTCTCTGCTATTTCCAGTATGTGTCAGTTCTTAGTTTTGATAGATGTTTTCCTTCTTGTAGCGCATGGTAATTTTATGTTTGAGGCCAGACGTTGTGAATTTTTTGTTGTTGGGTTTAGAATATTTCTGTATTCTTGAGTTTGTATTACTGTAAATATTCTTATTCTGGCTTGCAGTTGTATGTACTTCCTTTCAGATGAAAATGTGTTCGGGTGGACCAAAGCCATGTTTAGTCTGGGGGTGATCGCACTCCGCTCCTGAAGCAAGGTCTTTCTCAGCACCCCCCAGTGCCCAGGGATTGCCCTCTCTCCGCTGGGCCCAGGACCGTCCTGCCCTGAGTGAGCTTGGCTACCTCCCGGGTGCTTTTTTGCTGCTTCTCTCGCGGTGGGTAGCTGTTCTCATAGGGACTGCTCAGTACTCTACGCATTCTTGAAGGAAGCGCTCAAGATCTCTGATGTTCTCTCTTTATGAAGCTTTCTCCACTCCAGCACTCTTCTCTGATAACTCTAATTGCCTGGGTCTTCCTAGACCCTCAGCTCTTGCCTCCTCTATCAGGGAGGCTGTCCCAGCCCTGGTCCCGCAGGTCCTCCTCTCGGCACCGCGCAGAGCAAGGGGAGCGGGTGGGGTTGCGTCTGCTCCGAGGGGACCTCTGGAGGTGTTGGACTGCTGCACGAGAGTCAGGACTCCATCCTGTATTGTCTGGCGCGAGTCCTTGTAAAGATGAGAGAGTAGGTAGCAACTAGGGGCTGTTTCACTGTCTGCCACAAATCATTGAAAACTTGACCTTGGTGACTCACGACCCTTCGTGTCCTCGCTAGAAAATGATTGTCCTTGATACTGTCTACAGACCCATCAGTGGTGGGAGCATTTTCTCCATAAAGGCTGTTGGGTAGTAAGCATGTGACAGTGCGGCACCGTCAGAGAGGCCCCATCCCTGGCCTAGAGCCCCCTCAGGTCCTTCAGTGACAGACGTCCCCACTGAGTTACGTGGCCATTAAAATTTGACACGCATAAGTACCTATAGTCAGAGATGGGATCAGTCAACAAGTTTTGTGAAGTGGGCACGTCTGGTCCTGCAGGGCCTGGGCACAGTCGGGGTGCTTCTTAGGTCCGGGGTCACGCCCAGAGGCGGTGGGAGCAACCCAAACAAACAACAAAATGGAGGGAATAACGGCTGCCCCTCTCTGCCTGCCTCTGCTTGCCTTCATTCCTGCCTGCACCTTTCCTTTAAGAAAATTAATTGTCAAGTCCCGGTAAGTGTTCGTTCCACAATAAAGCACAATTTTTAGAAAGTTTGAGAAGCACTGTTCTAAATAAGAGGCTACATACGCCCTCCAGTGGCTGCCGACAACTTCCAGGGGGTTTTCAAATGTTTTCTCATTTTAGGACCTTTGCACAGAACTGTCGAAACATCGAACATTTAAACCTCAATGGCTGCACAAAAATCACTGACAGGTGAGAACTCGAGTTGCCTGTGGCCGTTGCCACTGGGCGGTGCTGGGAGTCGCGCGGTTGCACGCTCAGCGCCGCTGCTCTTCCAGCACGTGCTACAGCCTCAGCAGGTTCTGCTCGAAGCTCAAACACCTGGACCTGACCTCCTGCGTGTCCCTGACAAACAGCTCCTTAAAGGGCATCAGGTGAGCCTGTGGCCTGGGCCGAGAGAAGCGCCCGAGCAGGAAGCAGGCGGCGCGGCAGGTGGGGCTGTGTCTCCTCCCAGTGGCTTGTGATGGCGGAGCTCGGCGCGGGCTCGCTCGGGCGGCGGCAGTGGGTGCTTTGTGTCTTCGCAGCGAGGGCTGCCGGGGCCTGCAGTACCTGAACCTCTCCTGGTGCGATCAGATCACCAAGGACGGCGTGGAGGCGCTGGTGCGCGGCTGCCGCGGCCTGAGAGCGCTGCTGCTGCGCGGCTGCACGCAGGTACCGGGCGGCGAGGGCGCGGGCCTGCTCCTGCGCGGTGCCCGCTGCGCGGTGCCCGCTGCCCGGTGCCGCCCTCGCTGACCCGCCTCTCGTTTCCTGGCCCCGCAGCTGGAAGACGAAGCCCTGAAGCACATTCAGAATTACTGCCACGAGCTGGTGAGCCTCAACCTGCAGTCCTGCTCGGTGCGTAGTGCGCGCTCCCGGCCCTCCCCGGCTGACCCGGGCACCGACCCCCTTTCCCCGGCTGACCCGGGCACCGACCCCCTTTCCCCGGCTGACC
>RJWH01004321.1:0-49945 GCA_004363575.1 Solenodon paradoxus | reverse complement strand
CCGGTTTCTTCTTCTATGGGCGCGGCAGTCAGCTCAGTGAAAGGCATCGCGCGCATCCAGTTTTACAAAATAATGCAGATAGGGGTCTTGTTTGGGGTTTTAAAGGTACCAGGAAGGCTGTACCGCAGCCGCTAGTCTGAACATCACGATAAGTCTGTGTCTTTTGTCTTTCCTTGCAAACTGGGGTCATACCTGCCGTGTTGTCTGGGAAAACGGAATAAGATGTGGAAAACCCGCGGCCCGGGAAAGAGCAGGTGTATTCTCAGCAGGGCGTCGGCCTGTGGAAGCCCCTTTGTCTGGGCTCCACCGCCTCCCGGTGCCAGAGGGCGCGGTGTGTCCTGCACTTCTGCAGGGACAGGGACCCGTCTTCAGAAAAGCGTTCAGTGACTGAATCGTGCATTTTCAGCGTCTCTGCTGGTGGGAAGTAAACCACCTTCCGGACAAACACTGACCTTTAGGCCTGCGCCCGTCAAAAGCACGACTTGAATGTGCAGACCCGCGCTGGTGGGCATAGCCGTGCACGTTAATTTCTGCCTACATCACAGTATTACATGAAGCTGTGAGTGGAGTCTTCATGACTAAATTCATAGAATTAGTCACCTAATTTAGCCATTGAATTTTATTGTTTTCTAAAACACTTGAGGAAATATTTTTAAAAACCCCACATGGTTAATCAGGTAGATATCTGAGTATTAATCTGTGGAAATTCAGCCAGAAATGAACATCGCAGAACTAGACAAATCTCATGAGTTTTGTTTCTCTTCCTGCTCCTGCTGCACCCTCCGGCCCTGGCTCTCAACCTCACGTGGCCCGTCTTAACCACCTGAGCCACAGGGATGTGTTAAGTTCTTTTTTTAATGTGGTTTTAAGCACAAGTTTATGGGTTTTTTTCTGAAAAAAGTTAAATGACTCTGGGGCGGGCGACGAAACTTAAAATTTCTATTAGCAGTGCTAGAGTATCGTAAAGCTGTGCAGAGAAACACGTGTGCTCTGTTCGCCTCATTTTGTTTAAATTCGAGGATGAATGCTCACAGCTGGCAACCACAGTCCCACAGCAACCCCCACTTCTCTGCTTTCAGTTTGCTGTTGCCCTCTGACCTGCTGCCTGTTTCGCTTTTCCCAGAGGGTCTCGGACGAAGGTGTGGTGCGGATCTGCAGAGGCTGCCCCCGGCTGCAGGCCCTCTGCCTTTCTGGCTGCAGCGAACTTACAGATGCGTCTCTCACAGCCCTGGCTCTGAACTGCCCCAGACTTCAGTGAGTCGCTGTTTCTTCCGCTGGCTGCCAGGCTAGGAGGGCTGCCTGCAGGAGGCAGAAAGCTTGCCTACAGGTGGACGACATGCTGGAGCAGGCAGTGGTGTAGTGTTGGCTTTTGTCTGATGGGCTGGGGCGGGACAATGTGTAGTTCCCTTCATTTAGGGGTGTCCAGGAGAGTTCTGAGCTGTCCATTCTGGGAAAGCTGACCTTCATTTCTTGATGGATTTTCCACTTTTGCCCACCTCATTGGCCTCATCTTATTACTGACATCTGATAGCAGTCATAGCCTCACACCCAAATGTCACCAGGTTCTCCTTGAAATCAGCTGCTAAATGGACAGACGGGGAGAATATCAGTCACCTTTTTATCACCTTCCCCTGGCAGGAAGCACAGTTTTGCTTTATTTTAACAAATGACTTACTATCTGATTCTCAGAGTAATACTGTGACCACTAAAACTTGAATGATGTCAACAGTATCAGCACTATTTATAGTTAGCATCACATTCTCATACATGGCCCAGGCTCTGAGAGGCTCCTTTATGAGCCTTGTTTAATCCTCACTCCATCTCTGTGGTGTCATGCTGTTATTCCCTTCATTTTGCAGAGAAGCTGGGACACAAAGAAAATCATGTAGTTTAACTTGGCTCACATGATGACTAAGAAGGAAAGCTAGAATTTGACTTCATAACCATTTGTCTTAGCCCCCGCCTTTTTTTTTCTTAGGAGGAGGAAGAAGTATTTGAGAAGGAGGGAAGAAGAAAGGAAGCACCTTTATCTGTTCCTTTTGTTTCTGTCTGGGGGTTGTTCCCATGCCCGGCTCATGACCCCCAGTCCTTGGCTTGGCCGGGTCCTGCCACAGCCAGAGGCGCAGCACCCGCATCACAGGGCAAAGCCCAAACCCCTTTTAACGAGAAGTGGAGAAAGACACTTCGTATTTTTCACCTATCCTGAAACTGATCCATTTCTCATGCTTCCACCAGTTACATAATTTTTAAAGATTGTCCATTTAAAGATTGTGGCCATTTTTAAAATTGTATTGTTAGACTTTAGATAGTTGGCATTTCAGCATAGTGGAAGGAATCGGTGTTTACAGCTGGCAGGAGGTCTAATTATTGCTCTACGGGGGTTTCTAATTTGGAAGTATTCTGTCTGTATCCATCGTTGTTAAGGATGCGTATTGAGATTGACTCAGGTTTTTCATTGTCTGCAATTAAAAAAAATTTCCTTTATAGAGTAACTGGAAATTTCAGCAAAAGTAGTATATAGCACGACGATTTTGAGTAAAAGTTCATTTTAGGCGCCCCCTGGGGGCTCAGGGCTTCCGTCTGTAGCTCTGGAATAGTCCACGTGAAGCCTGAGGACCAGCTCGAGGAGGAAAACCAGCGTGAACAGCCAAATAAAAAATGCTTCTTCCTCCTCCCTCGGCCTGCCTACTTGCTTCCTTCTAAAAACTGTTCACGTTCATTGTGTTTAAAGTCACCAGACATTAGGACAGCACTTAAGTGCAACCACTAGCCCATGTGGGCGACTCCGGGTCTCCTCTCTGACAGGGCAGGCAGGCCTATGGGACTTGGGGCTCATCACTTTCCTCTCTGAGCCCATGCTCGTCACCTGTCCAGTGGGGACCCCGTGCCTGTACCACGGCCCGTCACCAGAGGCAGAGGTGTCGGAGTGGGGCGAAGGGGTGTGTGGGCCCCCTGTGCCCTTGTGTTAACCTGCCCTCCGTCTCCCTGCGCCCCCAGGGTTCTCGAGGCTGCGCGGTGCTCCCACCTGACTGACGCAGGCTTCACACTCCTGGCTCGGGTAAGTGGAGCTGGCACGAGTGCAGCAAACTACACACCGTCCCGGCGCAGTGACTCGGGTGCTTTGGGTGCGGTGCGCAAGCAGCCACCTTCAGAAACGACAGGGTCGGCACTGCATTTTCTCCCGTGGGCCAGACAGCAGGAGGCCGGGAGGGTTCTGCAGCAGGCGCAGGCCTCGCTGCCACCTGCTCGGGTCCCACCCCCGCACTGCCCCTTGCCCTGTGGACACCAGCCCCTCAGGGTCTCTGGCTGCTGCTGGGACCCCGTGTCCCCTGGGGGTGTGGGTGCATTCCTCCTTCCACCCTGCCCTCACCGGCCCCAGGCCCTCAGTCTGTCCTCCCAGCGAGTTCACTGCTGGTGTCTGACAGCCACTGGGCGCAGGCAGCTTGCTTTCCAGGATGAGAAAGAAAATGCCAGCCCGAGCAGCCATGCCCCTTTCGAAGTGAATGCGACTCAGAGGGCACCTGCTTGGCAGTGCTGGCTCCGGGGTCGCTGGAGGAACACAGCACCCGTTAAAGGACACGAACTAGAACCCTACTCAGGCCAGGACGCCACTCTGACCGATGGCGGGGGGCGGGCTCTTTCAGAATTGCCATGACCTGGAGAAGATGGATCTTGAAGAGTGCATCCTGGTGAGTGGACTCCTGACACTAGGGGCAGCCAGGGATGTGGACTGGCTGTCGTCTGCACCCTCTTTGCTCCAGTGAGGTGCTGGGGAGCTGGAGGGCTGTGGCAGTCGGCTACAGAGATCAGTGTCAGCCATCAGATGGGCGGCAGCATAGAGGTCAGATAGCTCCCTCTTGTGACAAGTAAGCAAAGAAACTTACTTTCACAGAATTTGAGAGAAATGTTTGTGTGGAGGAGACTCCTGGGGGCCTTTCTTGGTCCCTGACCCTGGCGCTGCTCCGCCCCGAGAAGAGACTGAAGGCAGCTCTGGGCGGGCGGAGTGCAGGGTGCTGGTGACAGGGCGTTTCAGCGCGCGCTGGAGACGCGGTTCCCGCTGCTTGTTTGCTCCTTGAGCTGGGGGAAGCCAGAACTAGGCGGTCGTTCTGATGGACAGTCACACTGACGCAGCGTCTCTCTGCAGATAACCGACAGCACGCTCGTGCAGCTCTCCATCCACTGTCCGAAGCTGCAGGCCCTGGTGAGTCGAGTGTCTGCTGCGTCTGCCGAGTCTGCCCCGCGGGGACGCGGGAGCCCCTCACCGTGGCCTGCTGTTTGGGTTTCCTTCTGTGAAGGCATTGCCATGCTTGGTTTCAAAGGTCTGTCAGGTGGCCTGAGTGAGAAGCAGGGTATTTAGACCAAAGTGCTTTCGCTTTGGGGTGTGAGCCTCACACAGGGATGTGCATCCTTGACGCCTCACTGAGTTCACATTCACTGTGTGCGGCATGGCCGGCATGTTGGAAACGCCGTCCTCTAAGGCAGAAGACCGAGGCCATCCTCATGTTCCGGTGGCATGTCTCACCTGTGCACCCACACACACACACCTGTGGACAGTGATGTGTCCGTGCAGTCTCGCACACACTTCGCATCCGGCTGTCTGAGCGCCCAAACAGGTGCGATCCCTGTTCTCTGGGCAGACCCGTGAGTACAGTGCTGCCTGTGCCTGCTGGGGACACTGTCGCGCTGAACCCCTTCCTGGCCCTTGGTACAGGCACACTGATGGAGGAAACGAAACAGATGGAAACACGTCCCACACTCATGGATCGTAAGACGTAGTATCATCAAAATGTCCGTACTATCCAGCTATCTACAGATTGTCGGAATTCCACGGACTACAGAAATAAGACAATTCTACAATTCATACAGAACCACAAAAGACCTGGAACATCGTCACAGCAGTCCTGAGAAAGAAAACACGCTGGAGGCATCACACTTCCTGACTTCAAGCCATGTTATAAATCTTTCATTAAAAAAAACAGTGAAGTACCAGAGAGAAGGAAGCTGACAACCTGGTAGGGACAAGATTGTGACCCCCCCAGCAATCAGAAATTCACCTGTCTTCCAGAAGCTAATACAGAGGAACAGCAGGCACTGACTGCAGAGATGGCGTGGTTTTCATGATGATAAAGTGTAGATGAAAACAGAAAAAGCATCCCAGTGCGCAGCTAAACCGCAGATTTGGGACTCGGCATAAATCCCAGTGGTGGGGTGGAGCTGCAGCAGGACATGAGAAGGCTGAAGACCCCGTGCAGAGGCAGCAAGGAGCCCGTCCTGCGAAGCGGAGGAGACTGTCTTGGGTGGGGTGGAAGGAGAGCCCCAGGGGCTGAGCTGGAGTCTGTGTGGTGAAACTACCCTGGGCGCTGCCATAACCGGAAGGCAGCTAGGGAAATCCTCCACCTCCACCTGCTCCCACCACCATTTTGTATCAGTCTCGGATCTACCCACTGGATATCCTGCCCACTGCCACCCTGTGGGTAGAGGCAAAACTACAGCCTATTGCTGATTCTGGGCCAGCAGCAAGGTGATCACCCTTCACAACCCATCACTGTAGGAAAACCGAATCCACAGAAATATCAAAAAAATGCTCAACAAAGCAAAGGCACAGAGAAATGCATGAAGTGATGGATGCAATAAAAAAAAACCCAGGGTAAAATCTGAATACAGCAGATGTATGTAACTACCTGAAGATGAATTTAGGGTAACAGCGATTAACGTCCTTATGGGAATCCAGAAAACAGTAGAGGAAGTAAAAGAAACAACAAAAAAGAAAGACAAATGAAGCAAGATAGCAAAGAAATGAATACAATAGCTGAAATAAAGAACTCAAAAGAGAGACTCAATAAGAAGAATGAAGTTTCCAATAGAATTAGTGATCAGGAAGATAGGACAGAGGAACTCAATCAAGCAAACCAGCAAAGAGATAAAAAGAAAAATACAAAGAATTGAAGACCGCATTTGAGACATCTGGGATAACATCAAAAGGAACATCATTTGCTTCATAGGGGTCCCAGAGGAAGAGGGAGGAAAAGGGGGCAGAAACCGTATGTGAAGAAATAATAGATGAGAATTTCCCCATCTGAAGAATGAAGCAAGCTTCCAGATCCAGGAAGCTCAAAGAGTTCCTAATAAAAGAAACCCAAACAGAAATACACCTAGATACATCATTATCAAAATGTCAAAAATACAAGACAAAGAATCTTAAAAGCAGCTAGAGAAAAACACGTCACAGAGGAATCCCCATAAAATTATCAGCAGATTTCTCAATTGAAACTCTACAGGCCAGAAGGGAATGGCGTAATACATTCAGAGTGCTGAAAGAAAAGGAATTGCAACCTGGAATACTATATCAGGAGCGATTATAATTTTTATCATGATAAAAACCATTTCTGACAAAAGTTAAAGGAGTACATCACCACAAAACCAGTTTTGCAAAAAAACATTAAAGGATGCTCCATAAAGAGTAAAGAAATTCCATATAAAAACAGTAAGAGAGCAAATATAGAAAGTGGGGAGGAAGAGAACAAAAATGTGGATAGTTAGAATGAGTGGAAGATTAATATGCTTTCAAATAAAAAAAGGAAACATAGAATTGTTAATGCTGACTTCAGGGTAACCTCAAAATACATCTCCAGGGAAAAAGCAAAGAAGAAAACAAAAAGGTAAGCCAATAAAAAATAACTGCACCCATCTGAAGGAAGAAAAGAAAGAACAAAGGAACAAAGGCATGTCTGAAACAACACACAGAAGACAAATTACAAAATGACAGTAACGACATAGCAGTTCTCACCCCAAATGTTAATGGACTGAACTCACCGGTCAGATGGTACAGAATAGCTAATGTATTAAAAAGCATAACCTAACCTTTCACTGCATTCAGGAAACCCACTTTCTTTCAAAGATAAAACAGAGGCTCAGAGTCAATGGCTGGAAGACAATCTACTGTTGAGCGGCAACACAAAAAAGCAGGAAGAGCTGTTCTCAGCGGATCAAACGGATGTCCAGCTAAAATCTGGTGGGCGGCAGCAGCAAGAGGTGGTGAGTGGTGTGGTCAGCTGTATTTAAAAATTAATTTTATTGAAGCTACATCATGTTATATAGGTTTAAGGTGTGCATCGTTGTAAGTCAACATCTGCATGATAGCTGGAAAAGTATAGTACTAGTAAAAACAGACATAAACAATGGAGCAGAATTACAAACCCAGAAATAAACCAGTGCATACACGGTCAACCAATTTTCTACAAGGATCCCAAGAAAACACACCGGGGAAATGAATCTCACCCACAGATGGTGTTGGGGAAGCTGGGTATCTACACATAATGTGGCCTCCTGTGTGTCCTTTTTGGAAAAATGTTTGTATCATATCTCCCTTTATTTCCTTTTTTTTTTTTTTTTTTGCTATTGAATTTACATTTTTGAATATTAACCCATTTTTAGATTTGATTCGCAAATACTTTTTCCCACTTGGTTATCTTTTCATTTTGTTGGTTTCCTCTGCTGTACAGCTTTTAGTTTGCTGTAGTCCCATTTCTTTTAAAGGAAAGGCGAGGGCAGCAGTGAAAGCCAGCAGGCAAGCAGGAAGCGGGCGGGGGACACGAAACATCCACTCACTTTAGCTGTTCATCTCGATGTTCCCCCACACCCCCAGTCTCAAACCTGGCTCCTTGGGCTACGCCACAGTAGAATAATCTACTAGGCCACCAGGTCACACCTCACATTGATTTGCAGATATTGAACCATACTTGCATCCCGAGAATAGATCCCACTTGATCATGCTATCTGTGATCCTTTTAATGTATTGTAGGACTGAGTTTGCTAATATTTTATTGGGGATGGTTGCATCTGTATTCATCATGGAGATTGACCTCTTATTTTCTTGTGGTACCTTTGGTTTTGGTGGCAAGATAATACTGGCCTCATAAAATGAATTTGGAAGTATTTCTTCCTCTTCTATTTTTTGGAAGAGTTTGAGAAGGGTTGGTATGAAGTCCTTTTTATTTTAAAAGAAAGGTGCAGGAGGGATGAAGGCAAGCAGAGACAGGTAGGCAGGACAAGTGAGAAAGAAGCATTTTATTTAATTCATTTAACTGTTCACGTCGGCTATTCCCACCAGCCCTGAGGTGCGAACTCCAGACCTTGAGATGTAAGTGGACTGTACCCAACGGCTAGTCACCAGGTACCACCGGTCTTGAAAGTTTGTAGAATTCACCAGTGAGGCCACCTGGTCCTGGACTTTCGTTTGCGGGAAAATTTTTGATTACCAGTTTGCTCTTTTCTAATTATCCGTCTGTTTAGATGTTTGCTTTTTGATTCCGTCGTTTTTTTGTGGGGGAGAGGGAGGAACATTTTTATTTGTTGCAAATGTATCCTTGGACTTTCTTTTTTTCAGTTTTACAAAAAAAACCCATTAGCTTCATTGTTCTGTCTTTTTAGCCTTTTTCTTCTCTGATCTTTGTTCTTTCTTTCCAACTTTGGGCTTTTATTATTTTTCTAGTTCCTTGAGGTGTAAAGGTAGGCTGAGGTTTTTCTTCTTTCTTGAGGTGGGCATTTGTCACTGACTTCCCTCAGTTCTGCTCTGTGGCATCCCTGAGTTTTCGTATGACATTTCTTCACTGACCCCATTCACTGGCTGTTCCATAGTATGTTTAACCTCCAAAGTTAATTTCCAGTTTTCTTTGATTTCTAGTTTTCCGCGGCTGTGGTTAGAAAGAATGCATGAGACTGGAGAAGTCTAATGTGCTTGAAACTGCATGTTCTGCTCCTTTTAACAGCATGTTCTGTTTAAGTTCATCTGAGGCTCATGTTTCCTTACTGATTTTTCTGTCTGGATGATTATTCGTTGATGGAAGTGGGCGTATTAAATTTCCCTATAGGTGCTGTATTAGTTCTATTTCTCTTCCTAGGTCTGCTAATATTTGCTGTCTGTATTTAAATTCTCTTGCTTTGGATACATAAATATTGACTGTTGTATCATCTCTTTGGATTAACATCTTTATCACTGTGATGACCTTTGTGCCTTGTTACAACAGTTCTAAAATTCATTTTACTAAGTCTAGCCACCCTGGCTTTCTTTTCGTTTCTATTTAAATATTTTCTTTTCCCACTTTGATTTTCAGATGTGTCCTTCCATCTGAAATGATTCTCATAATCAGCATGTAGATGGACTTTTAAAATCCATCCAGCCACTCTGTGTTTTGATTGAAGAACTTAATTCTTTTACATTTAAAGCAGTTAGTTACTGCCATTTTGTTGTTTTCTGGATATTTTGTGTTTTTCTGTTCTTCCCTGTCCTTTTGTGATTTGACTCAGTAGCGGCTTAGATGCGCTTTATCATGTGTCCACCACAGGTTTTGCTTTGTAGTTACCTCGAGGCCTGTATCACTTGTATTTATTGCACTACTTTAAATTGATAACGTTGCATTCTAAAGCGCTACGATTTTACACCCCACTAAATGTTTTCAGTGTTTACATCTCTTTATCTCTTGTATCACTTGACATGTTACTGTAGGTGTGTTGTGTACGTGTCTCCAACCTTCGCACCAGCTTTATCGGCAGCCACCACCCGTATGTTACTGAATTTCCCAGTATTTACCCGGCCAGTGAGGCGACACCCTCATACTTTTCTTTACCAATTAGCACCTGCCGTCGGTGCGGGCAGCAAGTCTGTCATAGCGCTCATAAGGTTGGCCTAGTGGTGGTGACCTCGCTGGTTTTGTCTTTCTGGAAAACTCCTTCCATTCTGAATGGAGCTTTGACAGCCAGCCTCGTGCCCAGTACCTGCTGTTCTCCTTGCTCGCCCACCAGACGTCATGCTTTTCTTCGTGCTGCAGCCGGGCAGGCGTCAGTCACTCCGGTCAGACCCCTCTACCTCGCTCAGCAGCACATGCGCCTCGGCCTCGCTCCTCGCTGTGTTCAGCCCACCAGCGAGGACCGCAGCCTTTACTCGCGGCCGCAACACGCGGGCCTGGCCCAGGGTCGCGACTCACTGGAGGACGTGAATAGTGGGGCGAATGCAGTGCTTTTGGCCTCTGAACGTTTACGTGGTGACTATGACATGTGTCCACTGCGGAAGCCACCCGTCTGAAACTACTGCGCGGGGGACGCAAGTTAGGAGCAAGTTACTCTGGCTGGAGATTAATCCGGCGTGTCCTTTTGCAAACTGTTTTGTGCCCTGGAAGCCGGTGACAGCCGGTCACGCGTTCGAGGCTGCTTAACAGCTCCGACGGCGGTGGCGTCGCCGCGGGCGCGGTCTTCCAGGTGAGCAGGGCCGCCACTCGCCACGGCCTCCACTCTTGGACGCTCACACTGTCCTGTCTCCCATCCAGAGTCTGTCGCACTGTGAGCTCGTCACGGACGACGGCATCCTGCACCTCAGCAACAGCGCCTGCGGCCACGAGCGGCTGCGGGTCCTGGAGCTGGACAACTGCCTGCTCATCACCGACGCGGCCCTGGAGCACCTGGAGCAGTGCCGGGGCCTGGAGCGCCTGGAGCTGTACGACTGCCAGCAGGTGACCCGCGCCGGCATCAAGCGGATGCGGGTAGGTGCGGGGCGGCCTGCAGCCGGGGAGCGGCGTCCACCTAGTGAGGCTCCCCGGGAAGGCCGGCTTCCACGATGTCCAGTGGAGGGTCCACGGGGCGGGGTAGGCGGGGTGGAAGGTGGTCTCGGCGACCACCCGAGGGGGTCTGGAAAGTGCTCTTTCCTCAGGCGGTCTGCCAACACCCTTCTTACCTGTGCTTTCCGTTCAGGCAGCTTTGCATTTACACCCCAAGCAGCCCCGGCGGGCGCACGGCTGCACCAACGGCACTCGGTTCGCACACAGGACCAGCGAGCCCCCGGGGAGCAGTCCCACATGCACCCCAACGTCCTGGGGTCAAGACCCCGGCTGGGGGAAGCCACCACGTGAGCACTCACATAAAAGTAAAGTGCTTCCTCCTCTTCCTGCCCGCACCTTCCCTCTAAGAAAGTGTCCTCTGCCCACCAGAAGGCGCCCTTTGGGGAATCGGTGTGGAAACAGGAGTAGCTCCTGCCCACACCTGAACTCTGAACCGTTTGCCCAATAGCAAGGTGAGGCGTCTGGCCACCCCTAGGCTGCTCTAGGGCCCCTGAACACCAGACACGTGGTATAGAGCCCCCCTTCTCCTTCCAGGCTCAGCTCCCTCATGTCAAAGTCCATGCCTACTTCGCCCCCGTCACACCGTCTGCAGCCGTGGGAGGGAGCGGACAGCGCCTGTGCAGGTGCTGTGTGATTCTCTGACGACAGCCACCCGGGCCACGGCACACCGAGGAGCCCCTTCCTCCAACGTCGCCAGTCTGTTGATCCTCCCTGGAAAAGGCACCCACAGGTAAAGACTTCTGCGGGGACCGCAGTCACTGGTGATGCTTTCACGGGCACTCCGCTGGGACGCGATCGAGTCAGAGCGTCGCGCTGTTACCACTCGGCGGCTCCTCCGTGCAGCCCAGGGGCTGCCTGCCTGGACGGCCCTGCCCTCAGCGTTCTCAGCAGCCTCCCACACCGTCAGTGTTAGCACAGCGAGCGCAAGACAAGCTGTGGGCTTCCCACCCGATGCTTACGCCCGCGGCCCACTTAGTTCACGGTTCCACGTGGAGGAGTCACAGCAACTCTGTCACAGTGACCGCACTGCAGTCGTCATGCCTGACAGTTTCCAAGAGACACCAAAGACACGAGGACTCTGAGCTGGGCAGGGTCTTCACTTTTCTGTCAGCTTGACACACTTTCGGGGACCAAAAACCAAAAAGCAGCAACTCGAGTCTGCGCTACTGACTAGCACATGGCCGCCGCGCACAGTGCGTTCTTGCTGCAGGAGAGAAGCTACTCACGTCCTCTCAACATTCGGGGGCCCTTGAGAGAAACAGAATTAAGGCTTAAGTTATCTATAATATAATCAATTAAAAATAATGAATGGATGCAAGTAGAATGGGTGTGATTTTTTTTTCCAAGTTTATTTTAAAAAATCTTAGAAACCAAGTTACACCAGAACTATTCAGGGGTTTTACAGGCTTAAAACTCAGGTCAGTGAAGTGCTGGCACCTTTTAGACTCATCATATAAAAGTGAATGAAGCAGTGCTTAAGTCGAAGGGCCTTATTGCTGTAATCTCAGGGCAGAAAACTGGAACAAAACCATTTTCAAATTCAGACCTTCCTGATGTTACCGAAATCAGGCAAGATGGTCCGGTTTCTGCTGTATGCTGTCCCATTTGTGCTCTTTTGATTCCAGATGAAGAACCCCCACTTTTACTGTGGACTCCTGTGTTAGGGACAGTCGGCCCTCCTAGCAACCACCCCAGAGGCCACGGCGCATTAGAAGCTGAAGTAAAAATGTGCATCTGATGTTCTTTTCCAATGGACAGCAATGCCGCTAGACGGACAGCCCGAGAAGCCTGTAGGATAGGGTCTCAGCTGCATCCAGCAAGAGAAGGCAGATGATACGTGAACAATCCCATGAGTCCATTTAACAAGACCTCGGAAGAGACACTGAACATTTTATTGCCTTGTGACATGCGAGGATCTCCTGATCTAAACCTTGTAAACAGCAGCTACTGAAAATATGTATTTATACCAGGGGTGTGAGTGATGCAGGAAGCTATCGAAATCAGCGCATATAACACACTTGCTTTCCCTGTAACGACAAGGGCCTTCTACACATTCTTTTGAGCCAGAACACAACCTGTCACCACTACTGAACTTGCCTCTCAGTGACCCATGACCTCATTTACCAAACAAGAAAACCTCTGATAAACTGAGGACAAACCTGATTTTCTTATCAGCTTTGACACGAGACACTGGTCTCACCTCAAGCATCTGGACTGGTGCGCACTCAGAGTCCCTCAGTTCTGTGGCTTCAGATGACATGGTGGGAACTACTGAGATTTTAAATGACACACACACATTTGCAAAACATACAGAAAACATTTATTACACTGAAATGTGTACATCCTACTGCTGAAAAAACAAAGCAGTAAACTTGCTGGTGCCAGACTAACCTGTTTCCCCGGGACCGACCGCTGTCAGTGCCACCGGGTGTAATTTCAAGTTTGATGAGCTTTAAATAATTTTTGCTCCAATTCTAAAACCTAATGAGGAATTCAAAATAGCACACAGCATTAAATGACATTGTTCCATAAATCTTGAGACGTAAAAAGGAATGCTAAAAACGACAAGCAAACAATTAAGAGACGCTCACCTGTTTCACAAGTGATTGGTACAGGAAACAAGGTCTTAGGAGGGAGACAGGGAAATCTCCTTGAGGGTCTATGAGAGTTACAGATACATTGAGACAAAAGGGTTATTTGTATCAAATAACCCCTTTATGAATAAGACAAAATGTTAAAATTTTCATCCATTGAAGTAGTTTAGTTTTCTGGGAAAGAAGTCAAACTCAAGGTAACTCATTTCTATTTCTGCCTGAAGAAAGATAAGAATCAATGTATTTGAAACCAAAACACCTGAAAAATGGACAAAAATGTTCTAATTCAAATGGAATCGCATTCAAAAACAAAACGAAACAACGGGGGTCAGCTGCACCACGGGCCTGACAAATGCTTGCTGATGAATTTTGGGGAGGCTCAGAGTTGAAGGGAAGAGATTACAATAGGAGGAAAAAACTGCAAAATCAATGAGTGGATTTCTTTGAAAATATGCTGGCAGACAAGCATTTGGTTTTGTGAGAGGCACTCTTTATTGAAAAAGCACTATTATGTGGTGTGTAAAAAAGCTCCTAAATAACCAGCAGAATGTTCCCCCATGATTGTACTGAGCTCAGAACTGGGAAGTGTCAGGATAGTGTTCGACTGACGAAGTCTAGAGTTCGCTCAACTGGTCTGTCCTTGTTGCTAACGGACATCCCTGCCCACCAAGTCAGAAGGGACCGACTGTTCCTGCCCTGCAGTCTCCTGTGGAGCCAGGGGAGGGAGCAGGGGAGAAGGGTGGTCACAGAAAGGAAAGAAAAAGTTTAAAAGTCAATGGGGCTCCAAAAATGAAAATCAGAAATAAAATGCTAAAACGGAAAGACGCAAAAAGTTTTTCAATAAATCTATGTCAAAGTAAAAACAGGAAGTCTCTGTACCTATTAGGATTTACACTGATCCTCTCGCAAAGGTACTCTGGATAACGCAGGTTGCTCCAAGCCCACCTTCCCGGCTGGGATCGCCCCAGTGTGGGCGATCGCGTGAGACGAACCCTTAGACAGGATGCTTCTGAGGAGGTGCGCAGCTGCCCGCGCCGGTGCGGTCCGCAGAAGGGCCCGCTACCTGGCCCCCGGAGGTAACAGCCACAGTGCTTCCTACATTCATCTCCAAACGCACAGTGTCAAAAGACAGCGACGGCATCCAGGACGGTGTCACTGCCGTCCTGGTGGACGTGCGCTTACCAGGGAGTGGGCTACGGCAGTGACGGTGAGGAGGCTCGCCTCACACGCTCGTCAGACAGGTCATCTTGTGTTTTCAATATGAAACATCTCGTAGAGTAAAACCCAATCCCGACACTTCTTGGATTCAGTGTTCGCACACTTTTCAGCTTGACTATTTGGTGGGGAGTACAGTTCAGACGACGGCAGCTAAGACGTCACTTCAAAATTATGTGGATACCACCGCCATCTTCAGCTGTGGGGAAGGGAAAGAAGTTTCAGCTTTGCAGGCCAGGCTCTGGAAAATCAAATCTAGTGAGTTGAAAACTCCCGCCCATTGACTAGCTCCCCCCACCCCAAGTCAAAGGTTCAATAATTCTAAGAAAACCTAATTGCTCCAGCCCTCTCCTAATGCACTTCACACCAGTCCCTTGGTGGACACAGTGCTTTCTGCTGGAGGCCAGGGCTTGCCTGCCGTGGGGCGTGGGGCGGAGCCCAGGACCACGGTCCACGGAGAGTGGACTGGCAGCTGTCACGAGGAGACACAAATAAGTGAGTGCTTCTATCCATCTCGTCTGGAACGTGTAAAATGTTTCAGGACTGCCTGATGGCCCAGTGTTTCTCAGAAAAAGGTGAGAAGCAGTACAGGCATTCATCAAGGCACAAAAGAATGTTTTCGAGAGAACCAAAGTCTGAGCAGCGGTCCAGACTGGAGGGGGTGTGCCGTGATGTCTGCCGTTAGACAGTGTCCATCGCTTCAGAGAATACAGCTGCGTGATCACAATACCAATTTCCTTTGTTAGACAGGATTTTAGAGAAAAACTGTATTGGGTTGAGAACAAAAAATTGAATAGATACTTGTAACAGTAAAATACTAAGTGAGCCAGATAACAGGTAAAGCTAGTCTTGCAGGAACCTTAAGGTCAGTGTAACACAAGGTGACATGGTACTTAATGCTGCTCAGGCCACACCCCTCAAGACTGACTTTGGGGAAAGAGTGGGGCCTGACATCCTGCTCTTCTAGGAACAGCGTTTGTGCTAAAGAATGCGTTTAGAGCTTAACCTACCAGACACTGATTAAAAGTCTACACAAATACATAGTCTTTCTGATACAATTCTGCATTTAACAATCCTTTTTCTGTGTCCACTGGACTGAGCCCCATCCTGGCTCTCTTCCTCAGCCATCCTTTCTATGGCCTTGATTCACCACTGATACGGTGAAGGCTGCCACCTTTACACCTCAAGCCAAGGCCTCTCCTGCCAGCCCTGGATTAGAGTATTTAACCGTTCGTTAACCTGACATTTTACCAACTCTAAACAGCAACCGCCATGTCCCTGGGCTACCAGCTGTCCAGTTCTTACGCGTCACAACTATCTGTCCTTTCTCAAATGTGGGGCCCAGCGGGCTGGTTCAAGATGACCTTCACCTCTCCCTATCTGAGGACATCTGCCTGTACTTTACCTGCCTTCTCGCTGTGCCCACAGCGGTGCAAGAGCAGAAGGAAAATCTAATCACAGTTATTCCTTTATTTACGCCAGCTCACTGACTTCCTAATGCACCGTGTAACGCCTCCACCAGGCCGTGTGGAGAAGACCCACTTCGATCTGCGCAGCCCTGACATGCGCATGGTCGCCCTCTTTTAGGCCGCAAAACCCTCTGTCCAGTCCCACACCACCCTGGGGTGCCACTCTCCGGCAGGGGCTCTTCTTCACTCTCAGTCTCAGCACTAGTGACGCCGCCTCTGAGAAGTTTCATCCCACCCAGCGCGCCCCTGTCCACAGTCACTTTAGAGATCGGTAATTCTGTGCGTCTGTCTTGCTTTCCCCGCTCAAGCAGGAGCTCTATGGAGTTGTGAGCACTGGAAGCAGAGCCTCACATCAGGTGTGTAGTAAAACTTCACCGACGGGGAGACTTCTGTCACCTGGAAGCTCTGACTCGTGTCCCTGTTTGCCAGTTAATCCCCATTATAACCAGATACATTCTCGAGTCATTTCTGAAACTCTCCTTAAAGTTTAAAGTAAAACAGTACTGGTTACAGGCACACACTCTCGTCCATGATTCCAGCCAGCACTTCAAGAAACGGGCATGTGCAAAATACCTTTTACTGTGGAGAATGAAAAACAACTCTCATCTTGAATGTTCTGGACCATCTGGAAGGATAAAGCAGATACATAATTAAGATCCTGGAAAAGATCTCAACAAACTGGTAAAGAGAAATGTCATCATCTCTACTGCTGCAGAAGTACAGGGACTTGACCAGCTGACGGTCACTCCACAGGGCACATGACGGAGTGACAAAAGCACCCCTGCCACAGTGGCGGGCTTGGCGGGGACCCTGCCCTCGATGGAGTGGACATACGGTGTGAGCACCCCTCAGCCCGCTCGGGAGCGTGCCCTGCGGGTCCTGTGAAGTGACTCGACCAGGGAGTCACTAGAAGTGCTATCTCACTACCTGCTTGCTACCGAACATGGGGAGAAGACTCAAGAGTGAACCACAGAGAAATGCCTCTACACAGAAAGGATCCCCAGCCCCCAAGCCACTGCCCTCAATTTGCATTCCTCAGACAACCAGGCTGCCTGAAACCCCTGCCTACAAATCTTATAAATTTGGATTCCCAAGGCTTTGAAAACAATTCTCATGAGTACTTGGGAAAGAGCTGACAGAATTCTGTAGTTTCTCTATGATAATGTAGAAAATGAAATATCAGTGCGAAAGGGAAAAGCAGACGGCATGCCGGTTCAGTTACCTGATCACTAACAAGAATGTGAATGCCGGTGGGACCCTGCCTGTAAACCTGGCTGATTTGGTGGAAAGGAATGTTAAACACCAGTGCAAGTTTTCGAGCGATTTCTGAGGCAACCATTTCTTCCAAATAGATAGCATGATAAACTGAAATAAAAAACAAACAAGAGCATCTTAGCAGTAATCTTTGAACTAGATCTATATGAAGAGCACACCTTTCAAAATACCAAAAAATGTAAAATTAGGGACTAACTTCTTCCATTAACACCTTAAATTCTCCGACTCCCAATGTGAAATACTGGAATGCATTATTTATACGCACACATGGAATATTTACAGTAATCTGTACAAAAGAAAGTGAGGGTTTTTTTCTTAAAAAAAGAAAAAAACTTTAGAACTGACCGAAAATTAACTTTCTGGGATAATGGGACTAAAATAGATTGTAGTAATGGCTGCAAAACTCTGCACAATTACAGTAGCACAGAACTGTGTCCTTAAAGGGGGAGGATTTTAGAAAATGTAAATTACATTGGTACACAAGCCATTTTCAAAAAATATGTAGTTCTAGCAGTATATATAAAAAAACCCTAAAAGGGTTTTTATAGGTTTTTTCCCCCCAAAGGAAGGAGAGAGGAGGAATATATATATATATATATTTTTTATTTTTTTTTTTTTAAAGGAAGAGGGGAAGGGGAGAGAAGGAAGAAGCATCTTTATTTTGGTTTTTCACCCTGGTCCTGGGTTGCAAACCTGGGGCCTTGGGCTTTACACGGTCCACATGCCAGCGTCTCAGCCGCCTGAGCCACAGGGCATCCCCCCCCCCCCCCCCCGCCCCCAACCCTCTGAAAGGGTTTTTATACATTTAGAGTCTGTAATTCTACTACTGGGAATTCATTCTAAGGAATTAAACGCTACGTACCTCTACCCTCCCTCAAAGGGTTGAAAACTACGTGAAAGACACCAAAGGAGAAGCTGCAGGACAGGCCCTGCCTCTGGAGCACTGACCCAGCAGCCAGCACACCCGCACTGAGCGACGCCCGCAGGGCCTGCTGCAAGGCCGCCTCAAGCAGCTGCCAACCAGGACACGTGGTGGCACTTCACGTCCTCAAACGAGGGTATTCTTGCGGGTTTTTGAGTAGAGAAACCTTTTTAGTTGAACATCATGAAAAGCTTAGAATCTGGAAGTATGACTAGGGTGCGCTGATGGAGAGCAGGGCCAAAGCGGGCTCCACCGCTTTAGAGTGAAGTTTTCCGGGGCACGGCCACCCGCTCCGCCCACTTACTACGGGGACCTGCCACACCCCAAGACTCCCTGCAGCCTTCCCGCCTGCAGTGGCAGAGCTGCGGGGGACGCCGCGTGCCACAAACCGGCCTTTTACATAAAACATTTACCAGGCAGTGTTTCCAGCCTTCCTCAACACGTGTTTGAAGAGTACCTTCGAAAATACTAAATTCCTGCCCACAGGTAAGAAGACCTTGATGATACATGGAGAGTTCCCTTAGAAATGTTAGGTTAGCCTTAAAATTTAGTTTTGGAAGTTAAAAGTGACACCACAAGGAGAAGTTCACAACAGTAATGCTTTCTTGGGATTTTACAGTAAAACATCAACCAAATTATTTTTCAGAGCTCTACCATTATTAGGGCAAATAATGACCCCTGAATTACATAACCTTTTTCAGTAAAATTTCTGTGTTATCCTCATTGTCTCACAATGTCGGAAGAGGGGCAATACTGTCACTGACCCACTTTGTGAGAAAACATTTAAAAAAATGATTTTTCTTTTTAATGTCCCATATTTTAGAGACGGAAGAGGGACCAGGATTCCTATCTCTGTCCTGTCACAGAATTCTATTCTGCTTGTATGTACATTCTCTGTATCAGGAGACTGCATTCTATTCGATATTTACATACACTCTCATATAAGGAAAGCCTACAGGACAAGAAGCCCCTTCAATAATGAAATGGAAGGCAAGTCTCTTCACAGGCACAGGATCCGATCACCACACAGAGCTCAGTGCTGGCCAGATGCGGAGTAGTTACAAGGTTGCATCTTTGTACATGTCGTGTTTTAAGTTTTTTCCCCTAGTCAGTAAAATGGCAAAGTCAATGAAAACTCTTCTTCCTTGCCAGTGTTAATCATTGCAGTAAATGGAATATTAAAAGAAAGCCAATGATTCCCCCAAGTATTTCAGCGAGTCTTCTGCTTGTTGGGCGTCTCTGGCGTGCCCTGGTGGCCTAGAGGTAAGTCCGCTGCCCCTGGCTGGCACAGACCACATGCATCCCAAGGACCTGGGGAAATGGTCAAGATGAACCACTGAATGAGTGCTGCTTCCTCCTCTCTGCCTGCCTCCCGGGGCACGAGATGCACACGGCTGAGCACCGGCCGTGCTGCTGCTATCCTGAGGCCATGTCCCAGCCCTGCTCAAGATTCCTGCTTCAGCAGCTCACCAGCTGTGGAGAAGCTGGGCCCTGCACAGCCTGCTCGTGCTGCTCAGGGTCGGAGGAGGAGGACAGGCAGCAGAGGCCCGGGATACCCACCGTGCGGCGTCCCGCCGCCACTGTCACCTGCAGTCTGCGGCGGCCCTGGCTGCTCCCGGCAGATGTAGATGGCCAGGCGGGGCCTAACCGACCTGCAACCAGAAAAGCACTCGTGAGCCCGCGGAGATGCCTCACGGCGCGGCCGAGTGACCGCTACAGGGGTCTAGAGTCTAATTCCTCAGGAGAGCTTTACAAGGCTATTTCATTACATATAAAAGAGTTTACTAATAAAAACGTAAAAGCACACACCTCGCACCAACTATCACGGCTGGTCTAATCTGATGATCCAGACTCTAAACCACTGAGATGGTCTGTCAGATGCGGTAAGTTTCAAGATTAAGTCAGCAATTTAAAATCGGTAAGATTCAACCATAATGGAACTCTCACACAGGTCTAGAAATAGCAACGATAGTAAACAGATCGCAAAAGCCTGCAGAGTTTACGGTTCTATCATTTCAATCCATAATTCAAGCTGACACGTTTAATCAACTGTTTCAGAGGCACAGGACCTTGAAAACCAGAGAGTCTGTATGGCTCACCTAAATGAGAAGTTTGTTCTCTTGGCAACAAACCCAGTCGTCTTCAAGAAATCAGTACTGCCCATGTGCTTTTCTACCCGTCTTACAGTCTACCTCTGCCCTCACCAGTGTCTGCATCGTCTGGCCTGCCCTGAAGGTGCACACACAAGTCTTCTTGTGAGCGCGGCGCTGCCGAGGCTTCCCACGCACGAGGCACGTCCGACGAGCGTGGAGACACGCTCTGCCCACGTGCCCACATGGAGAAAGTACATTCTTGTTCCAGAACCATTCCTTTTAAACCCAGCATTTTACCTTGACTTCAGGGAATTATAGAGCCGAATTCCATCGGCTGCACCACAAATTTGTACTAAGTCCTCCTTTGTCAGTTTTAATAAATCGGCACCTGGAGAAAAATGGAAAAGATGATGCTCAAAAAACCCCAAACCAGACAAGAAAAACGAGTGGACTGTTGCTTTATGGCGTCCGTCTGCAGTTAAGTAAGTGTCCTTCAGAAGCACCACTGTGCTGAGCATACACGCGACTGAACAAAAGAAGGATGAACGACACCCTGTCTGAGTCAGAGACACTGCTGGTTCTTCCAGTGTCCTCAGTCACAGAGTTCAGAAGCCCAGTGACTGAAAACCAGTTTGGGACCGTGCATCTTCGAGGCTAACATGGCCCACCTCATTCTAGCCAAGCGGCGGTGGCGGTGTGCGGATAAACACGATTCTCACCCTAGAAAATTAGCCTTCAGGTCACCCAGGGCGATCTTTATTTTACAAAAAGAAACGGGAGCCGGAGCCTGGGGGCCTTGCCCAACGTCACAGGAGCTGGTAGCAGAGCAAGCAGGAGGTCCCCACACTGCGACATGCCATGCAGTCAAATACCCAACTCCCGTCCCAGCTGCCAGCTCTAACGAAAGCAAGGCAAAGAGCTGGCATGATACTAACGCTGTCCCCGAAACAGCTGGTGAAGAGTCAAGGACACGCACTAGGGTCTGCCCGACAGAAAAGGAGAGGAAGGGAGAGAGAGCAAGGCTGAGTGAAGGCTGGCCATTCTGATTTTTTAAGCCAAGTCCGTCACACTCCTCTCTACTTCATATACTTGAGTACGTCCAGAACCTTCTGTCTCCTCTTCATGAACACCCAGCATGTGATTTACTGGGAGAACTAAGATACCCTCTAGGCCTGCGGCAGGACTCCCACGCGATACACACCCTCTCACAGACGCAGCAAGACAACCGAGTCGTGGTTTTTTGAGGACATGAACGTGAGAGTCCTCACATTCCAACTTGTAAAAGAAATCAATTCCAGAGGAGCACACCTTTCTAGAAAGAGCGTATGGACTGGATACTCAGATGAAGAAGGCTCACTGGACGCGGGCCCAGCACCTGCACCTCTGGAAACGGATCGCAGCTGTGAACAGAAGTGTGCGCGCACGCGCCTAGCCAGGAGAACTGCACAGAAACTCGCACTTACACCCAAGCTCCCCGAATGTGGACGCCCCACAGGCTCAGAGAGGGAGCCTCACTGCCCTCTCCTCACCATCCCAGTGCTGGAAAGCTCACGGGGTGAGCACGGCAAGAAGCCAAGCCACGTGATCAGTGCTCACAGTGAAGAGATCAGAAGTCTCCCTGATGGAAACCCGTATCCCTTGGTAGAATGGGCACACCCCGGGGCCGCCCTCAGTTCCAAGTGCCACAGCCTGCTCCGTGTCAATGCCCTTCGTCCCCAGAAGGAGTCCCGATGCATACACCCCACGGCAAAACTGTTCAGCTCTAACGGATGGACGTCTTCACCTGATCACATGAACACGCGCCGCCGGCCGGCAGCGACTCTCCTCTGGGGCCGCCACGGGAAGCCGGCACTGCGGCAAACGGTGAAACCAGCCCCTCCGGGCTGAGCGTGTGCACACACGTGCTGTCTTCTGGAAGGCTCAAGCTGCCTGTTGTGACCCAGCGCTGCAGGCGAAGGAAAGCTAGCGGTCACTGCACTGCGGCAGGGCCTGTCTCAGGATGTATCTGGCCAGAGCATGGCAGCAAATCTTCCGTCTGAAAGGGTCCTAGGGCCAAGGACGCTTGAGTAATGAGCGCGGCGTGCCTGGCTTCTCTAGTACGTCCTCCTAAGCACTTTATCGCACGCACTACCTGGAGACGCACCGCTAGTCCCTTTCACACTCCACCTAAAGTCTCCCGCAGCTCTTGAAGGAACCGCACTGGAGGGCATGGGAGTCACCCCGAGCGCACGCGCACCACGCAGCACCACCCGACAGCACCAAGGACCCAATTCCACCAAGTCACATGGGCGCCAGGGCACCGCAAGAGGCCACACGCGCCAATTCCACCCACGTCACATCTTTGAAACGCAGCATCATTCCGACAGAAACAGGAGAATGACACCAAAGATGAGGGACGGGGGCATGGAGGGGCGCGGCACGAGGGAGACCCCGCGGCGATGGGGTCGCTCTGTACCTTAACCGGTGACGTGTGAACGCGTCACGTGATAAAGAGAGAATGACATACGGGTACCGCAGCAACACTGGTGTCCTGCTTTGGTTACTGGGCTGCACTTACGCAAGAAATGGGGTGACGGGAACACCAGAGCATCTCAGTACCATCTTTATAACATCACTTATTTCAAAAATTATTTTGAAATAAAAGTGTAATGAAATGAAAAAAATGGCATAAACCAGATGTACTTATATACAAAAGGTTGGTGGAACCGACTGCACCAGTGTCGGTGTCCGGGCTTTGACGCGTACAACACGTGTTACCTACCACAGGGGGCACGGTGACACGTACATATGACTTCCCTGCATATTTTGGTAACTCCTTAAGAGCTGCAATTTCAAAGATAAACAAAAATCAACGTTCACAAAAGCACTGAAACAACACGTGTGCGAGTGCACACACAAACGTACCTGAAAAGTTGGAAAACAGTCTTGTGTAAGAAGAAAATCTGTTTTTGAGAAGCCACTGCTGCGTTTCCTGGATTGTGGCTGAAGGCTGAAGTTGCTATTAACGAAGAAAATGAACAGACAGAAAAATCTAATCAAATGTAACAAAAAATAATTCAAGTCACTGGCAAATTAGAGAACATTTACACAAAACACAGAAATCCTCCAAGTTTAAAGTAAAAAATATCTATAATGAGCACAGATTGGAAGAATCAATTAATGGCTCAAACCTGTTAGAGGTTTGAAACGCAGGACCTGAAAGCATCTGATAATTTTAGGGAAAAGATACTTACTTCACTGGAGGCCTGCAGAACTCCATCTCCCTGGTGATTTGGGGAAGAAGAATTGCTGGAGAGAAGGAAGGAAAAGATAACTAGTATGAGGTATATATTTTTAAAAAATCAGAACACTAAATGCTATTAAATAAGGGAAATTTAAAATAATGCTGTGGGACAAAGCAAGTACCTTGGTGATAAGAAGGCTGGCGCAACTTGATGAGATTAAGACATGAAACATTTAACTTGTGCCTCCTTCGCCTACTTTAGTAAGAAATTCAAGATATGAAACAAAAGGGCTCCAATTATCTCCGGGGGTACCAAGAAGGAGGTCTGGTCTCTCAGTTTAGTTGTATAAACAAGAAGTGTGAAGTCAACTAAGATCAACAGTTGAAAATAACTGCAAAAAAAATCTACTTGAAGAAAATAATGAGCTCTAAGACATGGTATGATGACCCTAAGATAAACAAGGAGTGCTAATCCCTTGAGCAAAGAGGACAAAACTCTTAGCAATATTCCTGTGTTTCTACGATAAAACGAAGGGAAAAACAAGTCCACGGGGACTCTGGCCCTTCCTGGCATTTCCCTAAGAATATCCAGACGGGACTGTGACACTGGAAGAGCTCCCCTCCATGGTGACAAGCTGGTGTCTCCCCACATCTGAAATCTACTCAATGCGCAATAATCCAGCTAAAAGCAAGCGACCCGTCAGTCTGACCTCTCTCGGTGAGAAAGGGTACTTTCGTCTGTTTTCTCATTGGACCCTGTCATGGACTAAATGTCTATGTTCACTGAAAATTCCTATGTTGAAACCCAGCCCCGTGAGAGTGGGAGGAACTGGGGGTCTTGAGGAAGCTGTCAGCACTGGACAGGTCCACAAGCATGGAGCCCAGCTGACTAGGATCGGGGCCTTTAAAGAACCTCCAGGGTTGGCATCTCCAGCTCCATTCTCCACCACAAGGCGACAGCATGAAGCTGGCAGCCTGCAGCCCAGGAGATTCCTCCCCAGAACCTGAGTACCCCAGCCCCTGACTGACCGCAGACTCTGTCTCCAGAACTGTGAGAAAGACATCTGCTGTTCACCAGCCCCTCCACCCGTGGCCCCTGCAGCAGCCTGGGCGAAGCCGGGTCTTGTCAGCACGAGGGTGGTCGAAACCTGCATTCTCTTCCTGCCCAGTGGAAACACCCACACAGGGCGCTCTCCCCCTACCCCCCCGAGCACCTCAGCAAGGCCGCAGGAACGGAGAGCGCTGGGCACTGGGTGGGCTCCGCTGCTCCTGCTCCCATGCTGAGCTCACGTGACTCTCAGATGTCCCCATTCTGAAACTAGTAAATCTCAGCAATGGAAAACCCTTTCGCTTAAAGATGTAAAGAACAACTGCTGGAAGGGAATAAACAGAGCAGAGCATCATCCCAGTTTGACACGGGGCCTCAAAGACAAGTGTACTTTATGACAGACGTAACCCTGACAGACTCAAGTCACAGTTCCACCCTAACAGCTCACTGTCCCCTCTCTGTCCAGGAGTCCCGTCAATGCTGCTTTTAATCTCACAAAGAACCTGTCTTGCGTTCCCTGAAAATGTTCCCTTTCAACAATTTCTACAACTACGAACATGTGGGGCACTAGAAAATAAACAGAAATAAAGGGCTAGAGGTGGCACATCCTGTGGAGCAGCGGTTGGGTCAATGACCGCGAAGGAGCATAGGCCACGCACCCCCGGGTTCAAGTCCTGGGCCCAGCGGGGAACAGCCAGTGTGAACTAAATTAAAATAAAGATGCTTCTTCCTCAAAAAAGGGGCGGGGGGACAAAGGTGAGGAAAAGAGGATTCTCCCCTGAAACTGAGGTGACGGGCTATCTGCCATTACCGCCTGCTCGCGGTATTACACGCGGAGGGGGTGAAAGCACGGCCACCGTGAGGTGCAGGCGCAACCACGGAGCGGATACCTGTCCGGAACGCTGCAGGTGCCCTGCTGTGGGGGTGTGAAAGTGGGCGCAGTGGACGGGCTGCTGCTCGGGTAGGGTGTGGGGGCGTCTGGCCACGGAGAACACTAAGGACAGAAACAGAAATCCATTAATGGTCTGCGTTTGAAGGATGTGGAAGAAACAGGTTTGTCATTTGCTCTCTAGCCTGGTTTAAATGCAAGATTAAAGACACAAGCCACCTCAAGAAGCTCATCGAAGTCACATTCTGGGTGGCGGCGAGAAAGTCTGCCTGCTTCATGCAGCCTGGTACTGATTAATCTGAGAAGACGTGAAGTGATGACAGCAGCCAAAATGTAGGGACTCATGTACAGTTTGCTTTCAAGGACTTTCACCTCCCTTGTTACTGGTCCCCACAGGCACCCACCGAGGTTTAAGAATGGCAGAGACAGGAAAGGTTCATAAAGCAGCATCTAACAACACTGGTGACCAGAACAGCGGCGCAGTGGCTCTGCCCCCCCTCCAGCGTTCTTTCTGCTCTCTTCCCCAAGAAGCGGCGTCCCCAGTCCCCACGCTTCCTCACTGCTCTTGGAGAATTCCCACGTTTGACGAAAAAGGCACTGTCGACACCTGCCGGACTGTCTCCATGTTCATTACCTACAGGATGTGGAAGGGGCCTGGGGAGCTCACGTGCCTTTCAGCCCTGGCACAGTCGTCGCCAGAGACAGAGCAAAGACACAGACATGCTGACTGTTGCAGGCAGGAGTCGAGAAAGCTACAGTACAAAGCCAGGGTGGTCTCAAGTAGTCTTCAAAGCTGAGGCGCTGAGCTTTCCTGTCACGGCCTGGGTGCTCTTTCTGACATAAATCTGCCTGAGAATGCCCCTGGTCTCGATGCTTCCCTCCATAAGCACTCTTCCTCCGTTTTCTACAAAAGAGCACCAAATCGCACTGTACCTGTGGGGACAGAGCTACCCCAAACCAACCAAAGGAGCATTTAAAGATGCCTAAGAAATTATGTGACACTAATGACTAGAAATTCTTCTGTATGTCAAGTGACTTCTCAATCTGTTGCTTTCAAAAAATTCTCTCACCTGACATACTGAAATCATCTACTGCATCATACAAAAGAGATCCCTGGGTTTGTGGCTTGTAACTCCAAGGGAGTTTCAAGACCTGAATGACACTGCTGAAAGAGATGCATTTAAACAAAGGTTCTCTGACCTATTAAAAAAAACAAACAAGGCGCACTCTGGTGGAGCAGTGGTTGGGTCAGTCGCCTCCGGAGGAGCAGGACACATGTCCCTGGGATTTGAGTGCCAGGTCCCGGGGGAAAATCAGTGTGAGCAACTAAGATGAAAATAAAACAAATGCTTCCTCCTCCTCTCTCTCCCTGCCTGCCTGCTCACCTTCATTCCTGCCTGCACCTTTCCTTTAAAAAATGACAAAAAAACTAGAATTTAATTTTGTTCTACTCTCATCATTCAAGACGCATTTCCAAGATCCTTTGTATTTTTATATTTAATGATTAATCATCAAAATTTGTATGGTTTGTTTTGATATACTGGCACCAATACTAGCTAAGTTTGAAAATTTTCAGCTGAGTTAATTGCTGTATGGTCACAGGAAATTTTTTGAAATTTCAATTTATTTAAGTTTGCTATAAACAATGACAGTAATCATTAAAGATTTTTATGTAAAAAAGTATATCAAAATACAACTAAGGGGTGTGGAGGAGAAAACACGAGACAAGAAGGAAGACCATCATCAAATTTCTGACTTAACTGAAGAGATTAGCATGAATATTTAAATTAAACAATGGTGGCTTATAAAATGCTAGGGTATTTAGATCCCCGAGGATACACTTCAAATAGTAACAGAGAAGCCTTATCTTCAGTCTTCAATATAAATACGTATTATGCCAGAAAAGTGCCCTTTTGCAACATGATGAAGAATTTATGAAGTCAACCTAAACGTCAAGGGAGGATATTCTTCCACAAAAGTCTTCAGTGTCAAGAGCACACTGATGTGCAGAAGTGAAGACTCTGGAAAGCACCTGAGGGTAGAAAGCAAGTCTCTGCTGGTTTGAGGAGTTGAAAACAATGTGCTTCACACACCAGGAGCATGAATACAAGGAAAAGAAAACAGAAATCCCAGAACATTAATGTTTTTCATAAACGTCCTTCATATCTACCCATTACCTGTGCCCCCCCAAAGGGGCAGGGCATGACTGCAGGTTTACTGTGACAACCATCGACTTTCACACGAAGCAAGCAAGTCGGGCTGGATAGTGTCGCTGAGGTACTACTGCTGGTACACACATCTCTCCACACGATGCTTCACCAACGCCCATTCTTTTCAAATGGGACCGCAGCCTCTCTCCGTTTCACAAAGCGGCAGCCCTGAGCCTACAGGGTGAGGCGCGCAGGAGCCCGCAAGTGGCAGCGACACCGCACACCACGGCTGTCACGTGCTCGCGGTTCTCACGCCCGGGGGGCGCTTCCCGCCACACCGCCCTCCCCGGACAGTGCTACAGCGCAGCCCACGCGCACATCAGAAAATGTAACCCCTGAACGTGAGAGGCCCCCAGGGACTCCGGCAGTAACTGCCAGCTATTTAGAGCGAGGAAAAGTCCTGAGCACCCCACGCGGGTCAACGCGGCAGAAGCGGCACGTTCACGCCAACTCTGTGTCGTACTGCGCCGGGAACTTCCAGCACGTAAGCAGACACGCAAGGCTGTGGACAGCCGACAGCTAAAGTGCCCGAGAAATGACTCAATTCGCTGAACACTGGAAACAAGTATTCAATGAAAACAGGTGCCACTGAGTCTCTGCTGTGACAAGAAAACGGGATGGAAAGGATTGGTGACTCGACAGGACGCACTTTCGGATCGCTCCCCACAGACACCAGAAAAAACAACAAACCCAAATCACTGTTTCCCAGAGACAGACACCAAGAAACAAGCGGCACTGGGGCTGGAGACGGCTGGGCCGACGACCGACTCGGGCGAGGGCACCGCCGTTCGCAGCGGCGCGCAGACGGGACTCGGGCGGAGCTGGGGTCTGCAGACGCGCGGTGGACGGAGACGGGGATTTCGGGGCCAGCTGCGGAGGCCGCGACGCGGCCCACGGGGGCGACCAGGGAGGGGTGGAAGGAGGCCAGCGCACCGGGAGCCAAAGCGGTCAAACTGCTCCGGGAGCAGCCATACTGGAAACCGGCCAAATCAAGGCCCCTCCACCACCATGTCCCGCCAGAGCCGGGTCTGCGGAGTGAAGCCCCGCCCACCGCCCGCTGCAAGCCCCGCCCACTGCACATCCGCCCGCCGCAAACCCCGCCCCGGAACTCAGGGAGAAGACCGCCCAAACCTCAACGCTACCCACTAGCGCCACTTGTGGGTAGAGCTGAAACTGCAGCGCGACTGCCAGTCCCGAGAAGTCAAACCTACCAATGCCGGGGAAACCGAACCCTCAGGAATATAAGGAAATATACAGAATGCCGAACAGAGCAAAGGCACAGAGAAATATAAGTGAAGGGATGGCGCCAATAAAAAACACGGGAAAATCTGAATATACCAGACGTATATAAATTACCTGAAGAGGAATTTAGGGTAACGGTGATTAACATACTCATGAGAATCCAGAAATCAGTAGAGGCAGCAAACAAGAATGTCAGGAAGCGAAGAGAAGAATTAAAACAAGACATCAAACAGCTAAGAGACATGCTAGCTGAAATAAAGAACTCAATAGAGGGGTTCAACAACAGGATGGATGAAGCTTCCAATAATGATCGGGAAGATAGGACAGAGGAACTCAATCAAGAAAACCAGCAAAGAGATCAAAAAATTCAAAGAACCGAAGACAGCATTCGCGATGTCTGGGATAATATCAGAAGGAACAACCTTCGCATCACAGGGGTCCCAAAGGAAGAGGGAGAAAAAGGGGCAGAAACAACATTTGAAGAAGTAATAGATGAGAACTTCCCCAATTTGAAGAATGAAGCAAGTCTCCAGATCCGGGAAGCTCAAAAGTTCCTAAAAAAAGAAACCCAATCAGAAATACACCTAGACACATCATCATCAAAATGTCAAAAACAGAAGATAAAGAAAGACTATTTAAAGTAGCCAGAGAAAACTGTGTCACATACAGAGGTGCCCCCATAAGACTGTCAGTGGATTTCTCAAATGAAACTCTATAGGTCAGAAGGGGATGGCATAATATAAGTAGTGAAAGAAAAAGATTTCCAACCTAGGATACATATCTGGCAAGATTATCACTCAGAACTGGAGGGATGATAAAAATCTTTCCTGACAAGCAAAAGTTAAAGGAGTTCATCACCACAGAACCAGCTTTGCAAAACACATGAAAGGATGCTCTATAAAGCGTAAAGAAACCACACAGAAAAACAGCAAGACAGCAAATGTTAAAAGTGGGAAGGAAGAGGACAAAAATGTGGGTAGTTAGAATGAGTGGAAGACTAATATGCTCTCAAATAAAATTAGGTAGTAAACAGAGAACTGAATGCTGACTTCAGGGCAACCTCAAAATACGTCCCCAGGGAGAAAGCAGTAGTGGTTAGGTCAGCTGTCTTCAGCCAACGCAGCCCAAATACATCCCATGAACCCAGGTCCACTTCCCAGGGCCAGGGGAACAACCAAGATGAACAACTAAATAAAATAAAGTGTTTCTTCCTCCTCTCTCTTCCTCCCTGCCTTTGCTCGCCTTCATTTTTGCCTGCGCCGCTCCTTTAAAAACAACAACAATAAAAAAAACAGAACAAAACAAAAACCAGCAGTAATGCAACCATTCACATAACATCTTTCAGATTCCTCCACTCCAAGCCCCCCAGCGTCAGGGTCACAGCCCACACCTCACCCGCCTGAACACAGGGAGGGTCACCAACAGCACCCGCCTGAACACAGGGAGGGTCACCAACAGCACTGAACTTTTAACAGCTAAATCTTACCCCTTCTGAAAACAAATTATAACTATCTGACAACTGAAGAAATGTCAGCCTTCTGAAGGCACCTGGATATATGAAATGCGGCGGACTTTCTCTCTTAAGGGATTAATCTGTGCCATTCCTTTCTTTAAAAACGAGTTTCCAAGAGGAGCTCTATCCAACCTCAGGAGTATTTTAAACAAATCAAATGCAGCCCAGGACAAGCAATTACACACTAGAAGATGTGAAATCCCAGGCCAGTGGACTGCTGACGTTTTGCATACTTTAGACTTGAGTTAAAAATCATTAATAATTTACCACCAACAAATCTACCACCCTCAGATTAGCTCTGGGATGTAACAGATTTTTTAAATTTATGAGTTATCAGAACCCACTGCTTTAAACTAGTTAGATGGCTTATACCAAGAGGGGAAAAATCATCTGTGTTATCAGGGCCTCCCCTAAAAGAGTTTAAGAATCATTTGCACATCTTCACCTAGGAACTCAGAAAAGGATAAAAATGAAACTGGGAGGGGCAGACATTTGGGGGAAAGCACCCGGTGGCTCCGTACAAACTCTGATTTGGATGAAGGCCAGTTAAAAAAAATGTAGCCTGTTTTCCCCACGGCACTCAGAATGCGTGCCTCCCTTACTGCAGACACGCTTGAGACATTTTCACTCAAGACTTCCATCGGGAAATAAGATTCTTATGAGAGTGTCTGTGACTTCCGTAGTCTATGAATAATTGAAGACATCTGTCCATGAGTGAGTGTTAAAATTTGGCACCTTTGAAAATATATGAACACCGCAATGACAGAGTATCCGTTAATACACATGACAGTTATTTTTTTTTTAATTCTTTAGTGCGCTGTGTTTACACTTTCTCTGTGTATAGAGCAGATCTAAAACAGAATAGTCCTGTGTGGACGGTGAGATGCAATGAAGATTCGCTATACTAAACTGACAGTCACCTTCAACCCAAGCCCCCGACTGCACGTGTGGGACAGGTCTGAGTGTGCAGCGCGGTGCTGGCCTGAAACAGGGAGGCCCACGTGCAGGTGCCAGGAGGAAACGCGAACGCAGTCGAAGCTGTCACCCCACTGTGCTGCCCACAGGCTTCTAAAAGCATAGACAGACCACACTCTTTCACTAGGTGCAAGGAAATGGGGCGCAAAGTACTGCATACGTTAATGTCAAGTTTGTGGCTGTCATTGCTCTAATATCCATAAAATTTTATCATCAGTTACACACATGAAAAAGCAAAACCTTTAAAAATGATATAAAAATGTTATTTTACTAAAGAAAGTACTTTCAGTTAATGGCAGGGCTTCTGAAGGTGCGTGTGTGCAGGAGAGGGGGCGGGAGGGTGGGCGGGAAGGAGACAGAAAGGATCACAGATTTCTGAGTGTCTTTTTCCCTCCAAACCACCCAATATGGTCCACATTTTTTTCAAGTGTTAGATTTAGGAAATTTTCCTCAGTGAGGAACAAACAGAAAGCAAGAAGTCTAAACAAAAGCAAATTAAATCAAGACAAGGACATCAAACACAAATTTGGCTTTACTTTTCAGTGGAAGCGGTCCTATATCTAACACTGCACAAGGGCTCTTGCACAATGAGAAGAGAAGCAGAAGTCCCTTACACTGCCTCGCTTTGCCAGAGAATCACCGCAGTCTGCTGGCAAAGTCCGCTTGCTGGACTTTTTCTGCTCATGGTCAACTGCATCTTCAATTATAGGCTCAAGCCTCATCTGGACAAACACCAAAGATCGGGATCAATGTCTTTTCATTACACAAAGAAAGCTCCAACACCTGCTTTATGTCTCTGCAGTCCAATTAAACAATGTCTGATTACAGCAGGGTCAAAGTTAAAGAAAATGCAAAACCCCAGCAGTGACCAAAAAACAGGACATTCTAGGCCCCGACTTAATCTGTTACCAACATTCAAGCATTTTTAAGGTCTGTTTGAGACCTGATTGGGATTTCAGCATCTTCATTCGAGACCCCACCCATTAAAGATCCCCCAAATTGAAGTAAAATAATTTCCCCACCAATTTCACCAAGGACATTATGAATGCACCACCCCACCTTCCCAGCCTGCCGTGAGCCCCCTCCTGAGGGAAGTGCACCCACAGTACCTCCGTGAGGACTGTGGTGTCATAGGAAGGCTGGTACTTCTCTTTCTCATGAGCCGTCCTCTTCTCCATCTTCTCTCGGTCAGTTTTCTGTTTCCTGTCCGCACCTTTAGGCTTGAAAACAAGGAAGACTGCTTTACCCACCAGGCAGGTCTCACCTCATCTAGCAGAGCTTCTCAGGCAAGACTACAGACAACTTCACGAGCAGGCTGCATCCCTGAAGGCCTCTCTTCCAGCTCTACCTTAAACACTTTGATCTGGCAGCTAGCTGAGTGCAGATGCTCTGTGTATTCTCCATTCTCATTCTGCTTAAAGGTGTCAACCTGGATCCTAAAAGGCACTCCCTTTTCACCTCCGTGCTTCCGTGGAGTGAATTCTGTGCTGATGCAGTGTACCTAGAAAACAATTTAAGGCTGAAACGGGTTCAAAGTACCATCCCATGAAGACCCTTCTATTATGTTCTCTCTTGGACAGCCTGCCACCACTGTAAATTCCAGAGCCTTTCAAACAAACGCAGACATTATCAGTCAGATACCCATCACGAGTTCCTCTATGTCTACTAGATGGTTTTCCTTTGTCAAGTCCAAATGCACCTCTCTGAAATCTTTGGAATGACCCTTCCCTGTTCAAGGCATCTCCTCTAACTCAGGTCTGCTGCAGCTCCTCTCCTCTAACGCAGGTCTGCTGCAGCTCCTCTCCTCTAACTCAGGTCTGCTGCAGCTCCTCTCCTCTAACGCAGGTCTGCTGCAGCTCCTCTCCTCTAACGCAGGTCTGCTGCAGCTCCTCTCCTCTAACGCAGGTCTGCTGCAGCTACGGCGACAGCAGTGCAGCAGCTTGCTGCGTTTCTCCCTCACACCTCCACTCGGGATCGATGCCGCTCTCACACCCGGCTCCTAAGTCTAGCATGGGGCTCACTCCACAGTAGTCCTCATCTCACACTTCAGAGCTTCCACTGTTTGCCCTCTGCTGCCATTAACCCAATTTGAGCCAAGCGACCCTTCAGCTTACCGCTGTCCTGGTACACTTGTGAAGCTCTGCCAGGCGCAGGCCCACAGTTCAGAAGCCCACCAGCAGCAGGCCCACTAGCAACTCTGGACTATTCACCCAGTGTCGGAGCGTAAAGGCAATACTCACCTGCCACCACTGTGGCCCCTCTCCCAGTCTCAGCAAAACGACAGCTTCAGGGTACCCACAAAGGGTTAGTAGGAAAACCCTGGTAATTTCTGACTGCTACACCCCTCTTTAATGACTCAAAGTTAAAAATGACTGTGTACCCCGAGACTTAAGGCCAGTTCTTACATCATCTTCATTCACTACATAACCAGGTGTTGTTAGACAAACAGTAAAAGAACATATCAACTCATATGACTCATGTCCCTGGTGATTATTACTGATGTGGAGCCATATTTGGTAAACCACACAAATGTAAAATACTAACCATTCTTTACAGCTCATAGAAACCACAGCCTATTTAGACTGGTCAGCAAATAAAAGGTTTTCCATTTTTACTTAACGATACCTAACCATCAATTCTAACTCCACCACCTACAAATCTGAACACTCTGGGTACTAGAATGACTATCGATTTTATTTTATACATACTATTGTTTTGTTTTTAAAAGTTCATCTCTTAAGAGAAAAAACAGTACTCATGGGTGAACTGAAATGCATAGAAGTTGCCTGAAAGGACTCTATTAAGAACTAAAAAAGGGGAAAACTGCTAACTCTTGAAGCCATAGGAACACAGATATTTCCATTATTCTTCTCTTATTTGTGCGGGGTTTCAAAACTTCAGTATTAGAATTTTTAAAAATAATGCTAGGAAGAATCTTAAAATTGTACTTTTTTCAATCACATCCTTTTAAATAGCAGTTTTTGTTCAAGAGAAATGCATCTTACAAGGAATGAAAGCTTTGGTTGTTATTACTAACGATGGTAAAGTTAACATTCGAATAATGCTTTATATTTGATTGTCTTTAGATACAGTCATCTATAAAAGACAGTCTTAGATTACTTCCAATTTAACAGATACATAAAATAAGAAGAAACAAGGTGCGCCCTGGTGGCCTAGAGGATAAGGCTACTGGACTTCATCAACATGCATCCCAAGGGCCTGGGGGCCAGGGGGACACCCAAGATAAACAACTAAAGAAAATAAATAAAATGGGGAGGGAGAGGGAGAAGGAGAGACAAACATTACAAGATAATTTATAAATAAGCATTTAAAGAGAACTACATCATGGTTCAAGAATTCAGTCTCATTCATGGCCCCTACAGGACTGGTGGAAGAATCTTCCAATAACGTAAAATTCAAACCTGAATGAAAGCAGATGTGCACTTTGCAGGGTCCCACAGGAACTCAACCGCATTTAGCTGCCTTGGGTTTGTCCTTGTGTCAGTTATCCCCACAGACATGGGAATATCTGCATTTTAAAAAAAGTTACAAAGAAACTCATTCACTATGAACAATTAAAAAGCTTATCACTTATTATAACTATAGTCTAATGAAATTATTGCATCTCCACGCATGCCAGACCTTTCCCTTCAGTGTCCTACATGGCCAACCACTCCACATCAAAACCCACCTGTGCGGACCATGGCTTGTCACACCACGGTTTCAGTTTCATTTGATTAACAATTTGATGGGTGGTACCAATTGAAAATTAAATTAATGGTCTCCAACTCATAAAATTCCTGTCTCAGGTTCTTTTAGGGCCCAAAGCTGTTTCATTTTCAACTATAAAGCAACGAAGGCATATAGGCTCTGGCAACACCAGAAGTCCCCACACGGTGACGTGTGTGCCCTCAATGACACGAACAGCTTTAGCTAAACTGCCTTCCTCTCTCCACAGTCTCTGAGAACCAACTTGTACCTAAATCTAGAAGTCTGTCTCCTGGGCGATTCCACTTCCAACCTTCGAGCTGCTGATGTTCTGTATATTGCAGCCGTCTGTCATGGAATACAACTCTTATGATACTCTATGGAGTAAGTGGGGGAAAATGAGTTGCTTTTAAACTATTCCAGCTAAAACACACAAGCATTTTTACTTCGTATGCATTAACCTATAGTAGAAAAACAAAAAAAGCAAATTCTGGTTTCAATATTTTGTAAGTAACGGTTTTGTTCTTGGATTATGGGCACAAAGAATTATTACTCAAAACTAAAAATCACAAATGAAATGGTTACTTAGGTATTATTTTTATTAAAAAATTTGAAAGAGCAATTCAAAATTAAGATACTTATCCATAAAATTAAGTGATCAAGAATGACATTTCTGGGCAGAAAATATCAGATGCAAACATGAATTACTAAAATGAAACAGAAACCCAGGCACAATGGTGAAACTATTAATTTAAAATAATAGGTAATAATTAAATTTCTTTCTTTCGTCAGTCAAAGGAAGGGAAGGAGGGAACCTACTGACCCTTCAGAAAAGGAGCACGTACACAAAATTCATTCTCAACTATGTAACCTGCCAGTGAGGTTATCTGAGTTAAATCAGAGAACCACACACACACACTCACACGCGTCTAGGGAGGTTTAGTGAGGTTATCTGAGCCAAACGAGAGAACCACACACTCACACTCACACGCGTCTAGGGAAGGCTTTAACTCTATTCCACAAATTCTAGGCCAATTTCCTGCTCGACTGTGCTTGACGAACCCAACTCACATCACTTCTTCACCTCTCAGAGGTTTTGGTGGGGGGGCCATTATTTCATTACAGAAGCAGTATAACAGGTCATCAAAATGCATTCAGACACCAGATTTACACTAGTAAGTGTTCCTGACAGAAGCTATTCATAAACAACGATTTGACTCTGACGCAGTAAGACAATCATATTTCCAGCAGTCCATCTGCTGGTGTGAACAGGAAGTAATCAGCAAACACATACAAACACTCCTTTAGTGCCCCTGCCTCCCCCAAGCTTGAATGCGCACGGTAAGTGTCTGGAAGGGGACCACTAACAGCAGCATTACTTGCGTTTTATCTGAGTTACGTCGCACAGACTGTCCGTAGCCCTACTTCACACCTGTCACGGGCTCTCAGGAAGGCATAGGCAGTTTGTGGCGGACTCTTCCGTACGTGGTAAGATGCAGATTGAACCACATACTCCCATGGAAACAGTGTAAGGACAGACATCTGACTTAGGAGCTTTACTGAAAACCCATTCTGGAAGGTCAGACTACCTACCACAGTAAAGACTATGTAACAAGGACCACAGTGAAGAAACTGCAAAATATAAAACAAAATTTCTTAAATGAAATTAAAAAGGAAAAACTTGTTCTCTGGAAGTTCCGACTACAAAGAAACAGAATACACCTAGAGAACCAGCCGCCCTAACAAGACAGAAATAGAACAAGCAGAGAAAGACCATCACTGAATGTCTTCATTAAGCAATTCAAGACACTCAAAAACACCCTTGAGAGCCCAACATGTGATTCCCCATGCCTTCCCCATAATCACAGCGCGACAGATCCGGGGGCCAGGAAAAGGCTCTAGATGGTTGTGATAAGAAATCCCCTCACAGGCCTAGGTAGCAGCAGACCACAGCTCTGGATCCAGGTAAGCTATCAGAATATAACTCGACATATCACGTTATATCCAGAAAACTCAGAGGTGTGGTTTAATCGCGAAAAAGAGGAAATTGATTTCAGATTTTTGACATTCAACGTTTTCTAACATGGAAGCTAACCATTCAGGAATACGGATGCTTTCAAAATAAGCAGGCATATCTAGGTAGAATCTGATACTGTAATGTCAACAAAAGATCTACTTCGCCTTTACATCTGAATGGTTTCTCTAGTACCAATAGCTCAGTATCTCACAACGAAGAGTCACCTTTACCTTAAATCCTTAAATTAAATTGTACTAACTTTATTAAATTTTCTCACCCGTTTAAATTTGGAACTGAATCTAAAGAAGTTAAAGCAGCCAGGCGACTGCTTAATTAACACTGCCATTCTAGGTTAGTCCTACAGGCACTGAAGCCAGCTTGCTGAAAGTGTTTGAAACACTAAGTCTCACCTACCAGACTGGTTATTTTTTTTTTCTCAAAGGAAAGAGGCAGGCAAGAATGAAGGGGAGCAGAAGCAGGCAGGACGAGAGAGGAGGAAGAAGTGCTTTATTTTATCTTATTTAGTTGCTCATCCTGGTTGGACTCCACGGCGGTGGGGCCTGAACTGGAGATGCTGGGATGTACATGGACTGAGCCGAACCTTTCCCCCACCAGGCTGTGCCCAGACTGGTTATTTCTAAGTCCCACCACCTGTGCAGGAATCTGTCTGAGAGTCAGCTTGACTTCACTGATAAATGACAAACTGCTTTAGAATGCATTTTCTTCCATTTTTTGACTCAATAGTCATGAGAGATGAACTGAGTTAAAATTATGACTGAAAATAAGAGCTAAAATGATGAATTAGTAATTTCTCTAGTCCAGCAAAAAAAAAAAAAAAAAAAAAAAAGAAGAGAAAAAGGAAAATCAAGCACAAAGGGGAAGAGATGAAACAAGTGGCCCAATGTGGAATCGCTCTTAAAGCTGCTAGCACTCATCAGGAGAACTCTACACAGATGTATGCGTCACACACCAGCATCTGACTAAAATGTGTCCTAATAGCTGGGATCCAGCTTGAGGGCTCATCAGGCCCTATTCCGTTTTCTAGAGGAATCTGCAACTAAAACCACCTTTCTAACCCTTTCAGACAGATTTTTTTAAACCAGCACCACCCAGTTATCAACTGCAACTTCCACAGTGTGCCCTGGTGATAAGGGTTTTAGTCAGCGGCCTCCAGCACCAGGGTTTGCATCCCAGGCCAGGAGAACAACCAAGATGAACAACTAATAAAATAAAATGCTTCTTCCTCCCCTCTCCTGCTGTCTGTCTACTCGCCTTACTTCTTTCTATCTGCAACTTTCCTTTAAAAATAAAAAGGCACTTTCACGGTTACGCAGGCGAACAGCCACTCTCCACACTGAATTGTCATTGGTATGCTACAATCTGCCCCAAGGTGAGCCATGTGGGGTCGGGGCATAGAATCTGCAGCATTCCTGAGACTCCCAGACACAGAAAATGAGCGCGGCGCCCCTGGTTCTTGCAACGAACTGCAGCTCTCTGACATCAGAGCCCAGCAGAGTGCGGCTTCCTCGCTGCGAACAGCAGTTTAAGAAGGTGGATCCATCGGTGTTTTCTACAAGTCAGAATTCCAACAGGAAGGAATACAAATAAAATCATCTAAAATAATCCTCTAGGGGAATGACCAACCCCCACTGACAACAGGCTCCAAGTGCACAGGGAAAATACAAGAATGGGCAAATCATCTCTCCCTCTGGCCCAGGACACTGAGAGCCCCAGGAGAAGGAAGGGGGCTCGGCAGCTCACTCTTGGTTGGTAGGACAAAGATCCAGTGGGGACCAGAACCCTTATTTTTCCCGTGACCTCCCACGGATCTGGGGGCGTCGGGGGCTTCCCAGGAGGGGCAAGGGCACTAAAACAAGGCAGAGTCTCCAGGTGCCCGGGGGCTAGGCTGGCTTTCCCAGCACGCCCAATCAGTCAGTGTGGGCGTTAGCACTCCTTCCCACGCCACCACCTGAAAAGGCCAACTCAGAGGGGAGGACCTTCCCCAAGAAATGCCTTTCTTTACTGAGGTCTAGCAGCACGTGGGCCCTCACAGGCCTCTCTGTGGGAAGACAGAAGGGCAACAGAACTCACACCTGCTTCTCTTGCTGACACTCAGCTATATGAAATTTTGACCTTCCCCAAAGAAGCTTCTTCCGCAAACCTTGCCCTCTCGTGCTCTGAAATGTGTAATAAACCATGGCTGCACGGCAGGCAGAGGCTAGAAGGACCCATGATGTGTAACACTGGAGCGGCGGGGTGGCTCTGAAGACCCCCTACAAGAACGGCGCCAGCCAACCGCAGTATCTCCTCTACCTGGAACAACTGGCTTCTTGGTTCAGATTCATTAGGGTGAACAGAGATTTCAAATTTTACTAGAGAAATCTTCTGAGTGAAATTTTTAAAGGATTTTTTTTTAAGTTTCATATTACTATTTACATCTCCCCCACGCCCACATCATCTTTTTACTTTTAAGGAGAAACTTACAAGTTTTTGCGGTGGTGGGTTTTCTCCCCTATTACTGCAATTAGTTTTTCTATATGGTACCTTGGTTTCCAAAGGGCTTTCACGTTTACTTAATAACTGTTAGAATTCCACTTTACAGATGAGTACACAAAATAAAGGCTCAAAAGTTACACATTTTAATGCAGCCATTACTTCTTAAAGTGAAATGAAGTACATTTTTAATAAAAATTGCAGCACAACTATGAGTTTAAAAATCACTCCTATGTTAGCGATTAAAATGGGTTTTCCTTACCTTCACCAATTTTCCTGTGATCTCAGGCATATCTCCCATTTTCCGATTATCCAGCATCCGAATTTCGTAAGACTGACCTGTTTTTAAAAATTGTGTATCAAAAACAACTTGTACAAAGAAAATCACTGTTTAACATAAAAATGTAACTACCTCTCAGAACATACAATCATGCAAGGCTAATTTGCCAAATCAAATTCAGACTGATGACTTCCCCACATATCAAATCATCCTTCCTTCTTATACAGTAGCAGAAGACTGAGTTTCTGTCATTTTCATGCTATTCTCAACTAAATTTTATTATACTTACATGCATTATCCAAGACCAACTTTTTATAACAGCTTTTTTGATATAATTTGTATACCATAAAATTCACCCTTCTAAAACAACTGCTTTTTACTGTACTCAAGTGATACAGCAATTATCACCAATACAATTTTGGAACATTTTCATTGTCCCTGAAAGAAAATTCATGCACATTAGCAGTCACACTCCAAACTCCCAAGTCCTTTGCAACCACTAAGCAATCTCTAGGGATCTGCCTACTTTGGACACTGGATGTGAAAAGCATCACATAAAAGGTGGCTTTTGTGACACCTGCTTTTAATAAACATAATGCTTTCCAGGTCCATCCACGTTGCAGTAGGTACCGTTCCTTTTCATTGACAAAGATGCTCCCACTGCAGGAATGACCATGCTTGGTTCATCAGCTGAGGGACGCTCTGGTTGTTTCTACTCTTTGGCTATTATGAATATATAATCAGGAAGAGAAGCTGCTACCAAGAGTTAATCGTGTCCAGCAGGGTCTCAATAGCATTTCACTCAACATCATTTTGTCATCATGTTTGTGAGAGGAAAGAACAGGGGGTCACTGACCGTGTATTAACCCACATCTGTGTGGGTTTCCTCCAGATCCTAAAGTTTTCCTCCCACATGCTTCAGAGGTGCCCGTGGGGTTACTGGCATGTCTAGACCTCCCAGTCTAAGGGGCTCTCATTCTACAGATCCTGTGAAAGCAAACCCACTTTGTTGGTGCACAGCGAAATTCCTATAGCTTTTGTGAAGTAAAATCATGAAGTTTAAGAGAAAGAACCTAATTTTTGACTATGACCAGGCATCTAAGCTGCCTTGCCACAATGTTTATTTCAGAGTGTGTCAGCTTCCACGCGAACAGTGGACGGCGCCACGCTACCTTGGTTCAGGTAAGTGAGTGTTTCGTCGTGCAGCTTCACGGCTGGGGACGTCGCAGCGCCCATTACATACTGGAAGGGCGGGTGTTTAGCTTCGTCATCCAATGGGAGGCTGGAATCTTCCTGCTTGAAAATGGGCAGGGCCAAGACATCGCTGAAAAGCAAAATTAACACCTGACCTCAGTCTGCATTTAAAATACTAAGTCTATGAAATCATTTTGAAGCAGTTTCTTTTAAAATATAAGATCAGAAGTGATATGTAAAATAAAAACTATTCATGTTAAAGTGGTTCATGCAAAAGACAATATTAATAATCCTTATTTTTAGAGTGGGTGCTGGGGTGGCAGATAAAATAAGAAGTCCATCTACTGGTAAAGAGATCAGGCTGATAATACATATGGTATTTTAAGAAAAGATTACTTCGAAAAATTCTTTAGGAACTTTGAACTCCAGATTAGTTTACAGAAAGGAACAGGGGTGCGTAGCTACCTGTTTTGAAAGGGAGGAGCTATTAATGCTGCCATGGGCACCGTGGGTGACAAAGAAGCATTTGAGTAAAATGGCACTTTACAAAAAGCTCCTTGCTAGGCCTGGCAGGTGCAGGGGGCAAGAAGCTTCATGTTTACTCGAAACAATGGCTTCTTCTAAGAAGCAAACTGTAGCAACAGAAACACCTGTGATTTCCTCCGAAAATAACTTGGGGCACCAATTAACAGGTGGAGGGGAGGGTTCCTAGAAGCACGATCTATATTCTCTCTTAACCTGGGTGGCTAAACAAACATGGAAGAGTGATTGTTTTGTCTTTATTTTAAGTAGCAACTGAAATGTAATTTATATTCCACAAAATTTACTCTTTTAATGTGTGTAATTCAACTGTTTTTAGTACGCGCGGAGACTTGTGCCGTGATCACCACTGAATTCAGGAACATGCTCGTCGCCGAAACAACAGACCTCCTGCCCACCTCCCCTGCGCACACAGACTTCCTCGTGTCTGCGGCTGACTGTTGCGGGTGTTCAACGCCGGCAGGATCGCATGCCTGGTGACTGCTATCAGGGTCACGCGTGTCGCGGCGTGTGGTGGCCTGGACTGTGCGTCCTGCCTGTTCGCGGCCAAATGATGACCATCGTACGGATGTGCACTATTCCTCAGAAGCCAGAGAAAATTCCCACTTTTTGGCAATTATAACTAATGCTGCCGTGAACACTCGCATGATGCGTCTGGGCATATATGTGTTAATTTCCTTGGATTTAATTTAGGAGTCCCTCTTTTCCAAAGTGGCTGCACCATTTTACATTCCCACCAATAAGGTATAAAGGGCAGGCATATGTTTTAGAAATAATTCACTGACCTAACACATTTTTATATTCACTTTCAATAAAAAGCAAAATAACATAGAATATTTGTCTGAACAGCTTACTTTTCTTTTCTGTAAGCTAACTCAGATCCTTGACTAGCCCAATTTTATTCATTTTAATTAAAAAATAAAATTTGGAAACAGCCCTGATTTGTGGCTCAGGTGGCTAAGAATACGGGCTATGAAAGCCATGGACTCAGGGTGAAGACCAGGGGTGGCAAATAAAAAAAAGGGGGGGAGAAAATAAGAGGGAAAGCTGTGTTCCCTTCCCTCGTATTTTATTAAATTACCCACTAACTCTCCTCTTACTTCTATCTAGCAGCCATCAAACACTCCTCAGCACACAGTATGACTGAGGAGCATGGCCCCCAAGCCGCCTCTAAAGCTCTTCTCCAGACGTGACCTGGAGCTTGTCCCACTGAAACGGGAGGCAGAAAAACCTCTCAAGAAAGTTACAAATGATCCCGTGAGACAGAGCAGCTCAGGCTGCAAAAAACTCTTTAACGGTCAAAATGGTTCCACAGTAGGTAAAACTGTCCGTCCTTCACAAGTCTGTTTGGTTTTGTTTTTTAAAGGAAAGCTGCAGGCAGGCAGGCGTGAAGGCGAGCAGGACAGGCAGACAGGAGAGAGGAGGAAAAAGCACTCTTATTTAGCTGTTCATCTTGGTTGTCCCCGGCCCGAAACATGAACTTGGCCTTTTGGCTGTGTGTTGACCATGCTCTTAGCTGATGGCGGCTGACCGAGCAGCTACTCCACCAGGACATGCCCATATGTGAGCATTTAAAATCCTCTTGGTGAGAAAGAAAACAAGAATGAAGCAAAAATTGTGATTCAAAAGTATTAGCAAATTTTCAGTATGATTAACTAAAGCTTCTGAGTCAAGTGACATGGGAAACAATTTTAAGATTTTAATGCTAACTGCCTGATTTGATCATTAAAGACAAGTCACCAAACATGACACAAGACCACAGAAGAATGGCTATAAATAAACTGTCACTTATGTTTAATAAAATTTAACTTGCTTTAGATTCTAGAAGGTAACAACTATTTTATGGCCTGTATAACTCATACAGGAAATACTATGGTCATGGTTGGTGCTAAATGGGTCTTGAATGAATTTAACATAAAAACATATAAAGACCATTTGTTACTGAAATCCTAATTAGTTGTTTTTTTATTTACTTAATTAGAAAGAAATACATTCCAATTAACATGACAGTCAGAGAGCCTCTTCAAACCAAAGTCAGGTCATTTCATCCCCTTTAACTATCCCTCGGCTCACTTTCCACCAGTGTCCTTACAAGATTCTCACACAGGGCCACCCACGTGCAGCTGCCTGTTTCCAGGCCCTCACCCACTCTGTCCGCCACTCCAGCCTCATTCTGTGTCCTTTGCTGGGATCTGCGCCGTCTCCGGCTGGATGGCCTATGGGCTCCTTTCAGTCAAGTGTCACCCTCTCAGGGAAGACCCACGACTGCAACCTCCCTGTCCATACCCCACTGCCAGCTGCACTGATTCAGAGTGTCACGTGCCAACAGTTTAAAGGACTTTGGTGTGCATTCCTGTAATATGACCACCTCCTGCATGTTTCTCTTCGGTGACACCAGCACCCAGCACAAAAGAGCCCAAATGTTTGCTGAATCAAGGAGCCAACTACAGCATGATTAATCATCACTAAAATGAACTCTGAGTGTCCAGATAATTTAAGGTCATAATTTCTACTAGGCTGAGCCACTAAGGAAGTTCTAATGTTCAGTCATTTCCCTCGTATCCCAAATGCCAGACAGGTAAGGCTACTGTGAATCTGACAAATGACATGTCTCAAGGCTTCAAATTATTCCAAGTAACTGTGAAATGCCAGTACGCAAAATAAGCAGGCTCACGAAGACAGCTCTCGAGCAAGAATCAACAGCAGAGACAGCAGATGCATAGACTCAGTTCCAGACTCTGCTGGTATCCAGCTCTCTGCTACTTCTGCTGCGGAGGGTTAAAGGCCTACAGACGCGACCTGTGCCACCAGCTAAGTCCTGCTCGCCTGCTCGAAAGGGAAGCACCTGTGGGCAAGTGCGGGGCCGTGGGAGAGACGGGGCAGGCCCCCCACGCTCAGCTCAGGGCTTCCGGGCAGTGGCCACACTCCTGCGGCGACGTGTCCCCCACCCCTTGCAGCACATTTGCTGTCAAACGCATCACTGTGCCCTTCTCGGCCCGGGACAGCTAAACGGTGGATGGCACAGTGCCTGGATCTGTGCACAAGCCTGCAGGGGCCTGCAGAGATCAGCGAGCACAGGACACTGAAGGCGACAAACACTGAAAGGAGACAGAATTTCTGGAACTGGGAAATAAAGTGGCTAAAATGAACAACACAACATCCAAATGAGGAGTAAATAAGGAAACTGGTACATAGGTGAAAACGAAATTCTCCAGAAGGCAAAGCAGAAAGGGAACTGTGGGGAAACACAGAGACGCTAAGAAAGAGCAGAGAGAAGAGTTTAGATTCAGTGAAGTCCTAGGAAAGGAAGAATACTGGCGGTTAAAGTTAAGCAAATTCCAAAGTTGATAAAATGTAACAAAATTCAGTGACTGCAGAAGGCCACACAACCGAAACAGAAGGAGTACAAAGAAACCACACTTACATACGTGCACGAAAAACACGAAAGCCAGCGGCACACAGAAGCGCAGCGTTGTCGGTGCGGCGCCAGGGAAGGCAACAGGCTGGCAGAGGAAGCAGCAGGGTCGGCCGTGAGGGGTCGGCGGCCTGGCCCGGGGCCTGCTGAAAGGGACGGGACGGCACACTGGTCCAGCAGAGGTGCAGCAAGAACACACTCGAGCGCAGAGACCAACGAGAGAGACACGACATAAGCTTTTCGAGAGCCACACCCGGCCACGCAGATGACCTGGACGAGGTAAGCACTGGCTTCAACCAGGATGTGACTTAGGGGAAAATGAAAAGGGATGGACACAGAGAGACAGTCAAGTAATTACAGTGACTGACCACAGAGCTCCCAAGTGGCTGCAGAAGAAAACAGGTGTGTTGGCGGGCAGGGACCGGGCCACCCCGGCGGTGCAGGCAGCTCAGGGGACAGGCCACTAAAGCACAGGGACCTGGTTTCGAGACTCGGGGCTGACAGAGAAAATAGTGTGAGAGGCAGTGAACAGTGCCATTGACTGTGGGCGAGTCAAATGATGACAAGAGCAGGAGCCATGGGGGAGTGAGCTCACTCGGCGGCTTCGACCCTAAATTTGAGATCACGGTGGGTTGTCTCATGGTAATGTTAAGGTCTCAGTATGACCACAGGACTGGGTGGCTGAAGATACTATTGTAAGAGAGACAATCAAGGAACAGAAATGCCATACTAGTGGAAGACCACCCAGAATTAAGTCACAGTCTTAACTCAGTGTTACATGGTAACAGTGAGCCAGACCCCAGACTTAAGACATGAGAGAGACCCAGCAACCAGCAGATGACTACAATGACTGGGTGACATGAAACGCAGAGTTGGAGAGTCTTGCAGAGAAGAAGAAAGGAAGAACAGGCTGAAGTGGCCATGAGAAGAAAGGAGGCTCCCTCCCCCACCTACTGGGGGGCTTGGTGGCTGGACAGTGGAAATAAGCCAACAGCACTTGAGCCCTCTCAGGGCTGAGTCCACTTTTTTGGGGAAAAGTATACTCAGAGGAAGCAGGTTTCCAAAAGAACAAGAAGGCGAAGACCTCAAAAAGGTGAGAATATAATAGTTTCCTCATAACAAAGTACCAAAACAAGTACCAAAAACTGGGTGGCTTTGAGCCACTGGGGGCGTGAGGGTGGGGGGTAAGGAAAGGTGCAGGCAGGCAGAGAGGAGAGGAGGAATCATGTATTTATTTGATTCAGCTGTTCACCTTGGCTGTTCCCCAGATCCTGGGGAAATCTGAACCTGAACCCTGGGACACAGGTGGACTGTGTCGGCCGGAAGGTAGCTGACCAAACCACTACTCCTCCGGGATGCACATATCAAACTTTCAGTGACCGCTCTGAAACAAAGAGCTTGTTTTGGTCATAAATATTGATGCAAAAATTCTATATTAAGTATCAGCAAACCAAATCCAAGAGTTTAATGACAAACCATGATACATCAGGAATTTCCCAGGAACACACCAGAGAACCTGGGATCCAGAAAGCAAGCCCACGCACAGGGCATCTGATTAGAGCAGGGTGGTATCGTGAAGAGGTGAGAAGCAGTCTTCGGCAGCGATACTCAGGTAAACTGGGTAACAACCAGCAGCCTCCTACCACGGCAAAAACAGAAGGGAAAAGGGCCGATGGTGAACTCAGGTGCAACGCGTACAGCGATAAATCCTTTAGAAAGATGTAAACACGTCTCTATAACCTCAGAGCAGGCACAACTAGCTGCAAATAAAAAGGCAGTCAATTTGACCACATCAAACCAAGAATCAGTTCTGAAGCCACCAGTCAAAAGGAGGGAAAGACGAGTCATGGAACAGCAGCAAGCATTTGTGACAGGGATATATAACAAAACACTAACACCCAAAACACACACAGGCGTATGAAAAACAATGAAACTGAAAACAAAGGTAACGTCTTCAAAATTGAGGAGCCAAATGGCACGTAGAGAAAAATAAAAGTTCACAGCATCTCCAGGAACCAACACTAAGGCGGCGACCAGGTGGAGCAGTGGTTAAGACCATCACTTCTGAAGGAGCAGGTCGCACCCCTGGGTTCGAGTCCCGGGGGAAACCACCAGTGTGAGCAACTAAATGAAAATAAAATAAAATGCTTCTTCCTGCTTCGTTCCTGCCTGCACCTCTCCTGAATAAAGAACAAGAAAATACTCAGACCAAAGAGCACACAACTTAGGAAGTCGGAAAATAACAAGAATAAGCAACAGAACAAGGACAAAAAATACCACATAAATTAAAAAATCTAATACAGCAAAAACAAAATTGGTTTATTACAAAAAAAGACAGTATAGACAAACCCCTGAAATAGATCACAAAAGGAAAATACCTAATAGTACAAGGGCTGGGAAAAAAAGAAATAACCACAAATATTACAGTGATCCTTAACACACACACATGAGCATTAGATAAAGCAATTATTTTATTTAACTTTTTAAAGGAAAAGTACAGGCAGGAAAGAAGGATAACAGAGACAGGCAGGAAGAGAGAAGAAGCGAAACATTTTACTTTTTACTTAGCTGTTCTTCTCGGTTGTTCCTGCTGGTCCCAGCATGTGAACCCGGGACCTTGGGATGCATGTGGGCTGGGCCCCACCCTACTCCCCCAGGACGCCCAGCCATTTTCTAAAAACATAAAAATTACCACAACTCAGAAAAAGAAAATCTAAATATGCCCGTGTCCGTGAGGAACTTACATGTGCAGCCGCACACCTCCTCATGCAAAGAACAGTAACATGACCAAACCCAGGCTGTGTTTAAAGTGAGCTTGAGAAACCCTGGAGGATGCCCACTGGGCGGAGTCTGCACACACCCCAAGAACCCCGGATCAAGACCTGGGGCAGCCGGGACAAGCGAGATGAACTATTAAATAAAATGAATAAAATGCTTCCGAATCTTCCTCTCTCTGGCTGCCTGGCTGCCTCTGCTCTGCTTCTTTCCTGCCTGCACCTTTCCATACAAAAAAAAAATAGAAGTGACCACAAAGTATAAAGCAGAAGACTTCTCTCAAGCAGACTGAGAAGTGACCCACCAACGAGTGGCAACACCGGTCCTGCACGCCCCAGAATCACCCTGCTAAAATGACAGTGAACAATTACAGCTAAATAACATTCACGAATATATATATATATTTTTACCATTAAGTAATAAAAGTATGACTCATGAAAGACACAGGCGCACCAGTGGCTCAGAGAGCCCAAGCCGAGATACAGGACCAGAGGTACATTCAGAACATTTTTAAAAACAGAAAGAAGGAAAGACTAAGCAGCTGTCATGAAAGGTGACACGCTATGGGGACCCAGACTGAAAACTGGATTAGAAAAAGGACACGGGAAATGGCACTGAGGCAGCTTTGAAAGTTGTACTCTGGCCATGTCCGCAGGGTAAGCTGGGTGACTGGTGCCCGTCACCTCCCTATACCATTTTTGCAACTTATAAATCTAAAACTAGTTTTTTAAAGTTAGAAAATTCAGTAATGTTTATATGTCTATAAATTAAAAATTTGTCATAGTTCATATCAAACAATTTCACAATCTCTAAAAACCTCAAAGTTCAAAAAATTCTACCACCAAAAATTCTACCACTATTACAGAATTGCAAAAAAAGACGAGGCATCAGATGGCATTTCTACCAACAGCAAATGCTGAAGTGTGTCCTGGCGAACTGACAGGTGTCACTGTGGGAAAGCCACCAAGTTTATGAGGGCAGGCTGAGTTTCAAACAGTCCTGACGGAAGGATATAAACTGTGCTGACTTTTACTTTGAGGAGGGACAGGCACACCGAAATTTCAAAACCTGAACACAACAAAGATCTATGAACAAACAGCAGACTAACTGTAAATTAGTTGAGTTCTTCGCCTACATGAAATTACCTCTTGAATATAAGATTTCAATACTCAGCAAAGATTTTTCCAAGGCAAAACATACTGTTAGTGCAGCTTTAGGGAAGGGTGAACAGGCTACCGACACCCAGGGTCAAATCCCGTCGGCCTGTTTTTATACAACCAAGATCTAAGAATGGTTTTTACATTTTTTAAGGGATTGTTTAGAAAAAAAAAAGGTAACAAAGACTTTCTGACTTAAAATGCCTTAAATAGTACCTGGCCTTTTACAGAAAGGGCTTTCTAATGCCAGTTTTAAAACAATAAATGTAAAAACCAAGGTGAACAAATAATCTGAAGTTAAATATTTTACAGGAAAGATGCAGGCAGGCATGAAGGCAAGCTGAAGCAGGCAGGCAGAGAGAGGAGGAAGAAGCACTATTTTATTTAGTTGCTCCGTCTGGGCCCGGTCTTGAACCTGGACCCCTGGAATGTATGTGAACGGTGTCCAGTGGTCTTATCCACTAGGTCACCAGGGTGCACTGAAGTCACTGTTTTTCAATAAGCAATTTATTAAGTTCTTTTCTCTAATTCAGCCATGACTGAATCCAGAAAAAGTTTTTAAACTTTGAAAATGAGAAATTTTATAGAAATTACTGCTAATTCTGGAAGTAGTTTCTTGTACCAACCACAATGAAAATTTAAAATTTCACTGATGCTAAAATTTTTCTATACTCTTAATACGTGTTACCTACTCAAGGACATTGTTTTTAGCTTAAGACCAAACGAAAATCATCAGCCATTAATAGCCGTTTAATAAAACCATCTTCTTAGTGATCTTTTACTGACTTAACTCTGTTCAAAACTGAAATTTCCCACCACTGCACCGGTTCCATAAACTGACATTTTAATATTTCAAATCAACAGAGAGAATCTGTCTTAACCTCAGAGCAGTTCTGTTTTAGCAGATTACTGGTAAAGCGTGAAACACCTCCCGATTCAGAATACCTGAAGAGTCAGCTTTGTTTCAAAACAGACTGATACCACGGTGAGGCTGTCTAGGTTTTGTGTTTTCAGAGGAAAGCTGCAGACAGGGGCGCAGGCAGGCAGGGGCGCTGGCAGGCAGGGGCGCAGGCAGGCAGGCAGGCAGG